>JAWPHD010003243.1:192500-224395 GCA_037043455.1 Cyrtodaria siliqua | reverse complement strand
TTATAGATTAAAGCAAAGAAAATCAAATTGATTAAAAATAAATATATAGATGTAAAATGTATAAATTGTATGTTTATATTTCATTTGCAGTGCTTTTCTTTGCTTTAAAAGACACTTTCTCAATATGCCATATATGGTAAAAAGGCGCGATGACGTCATCGTCCAAAGATGGTCGTCTCCATTGATGTTTCTTTTTGAATTTTTTATTTATTTAGTTGGACCATTTAAGATCCGCCTATACTGGTTTTGGTTAAAGTTTCAACCTTCGATGTTGCTTTTTGTTTTGCAAAATTTGAATGTGAGTTAACCTAATACAAGTTTAATTTGCATGCACTTTTAGTGGTATATGTTTTTGGTAAATAAAAGTAGAAACTTTGTTTATATACTGAACTCTAAATTTGCTCTAAACGGGGAGAACATCTTTGAAAATGTGTAGTACACACGCCACCAGAGATATAGGAAAACGCCGCAGTGAATACAGAAAGCCTCACCCAACCGGGGACCAGAGATGTCACTGAAGCCTCACCCGACCGGGGACCAGAGATGTCACTGAAGCCTCAACCGGGGACCAGATATGTCACTGAAGCCTCACCCAACCGGGGACCAGAGATGTCACTGAAGCCTCACCCGACCGGGGACCAGAGATGTCACTGAAGCCTCACCCAACCGGGGACCAGAGATGTCACTGAAGCCTCACCCGACCGGGGACCAGAGATGTCACTGAAGCCTCACCCGACCTGGGACCAGAGATGTCACTGAAGCCTCACCCGACCGGGGACCAGAGATGTCACTGAAGCCTCACCCAACCGGGGACCAGAGATGTCACTGAAGCCTCACCCGACCGGGGACCAGAGATGTCAATGATGTTTACACGTGTGTCATTATCGACTGACCAGGTGAGATGGGGCATAAATTCGATAACAAACCATTAATTGATAAAATATCCATAAATCTAACACAAAACCAATAAAAGAAACTATATGTATTGATTTTGGAAAAAACACACTAAAACCAGACGTTAGTATTGAAATTTACGTACCGCTTACCAGCTGCAAATGCTATAAATGCAAAAGGGTCTCGCCCCTCACTGTTTTCTGGTAAAAAACGTTCTGGACGGAATTCCTGTATTAAACAATGCAAATATTAACTTTATTTATTCTGATGTATGTGAAAGTAATACTAGTTTCTTGTAATATTTATTGCTTTTGATGTATTTAGATATTACCTTCATTTTCTTCTGATGTAAATTAAAGTAATACTAGTTTTCATGTAAGCTTTATTGTTTCTACTGTTATCTTCATTTGTTCTAATGTACATGCAAGTAATACACTAATCCCAAAGCAAAATAGCTGGATTGTGAATGTAATTTCATATGAATGGATTGTGGTTTACCATTCTACTATACGATGAAATCAGAAAGTTGATTGGTTGGATACAAACTGTCGTACTAGGTAATGAATCAAATAAGGAGGCTGCTGTAAGACTTCATGTACAAAATATCATTCCATGACCATACCCTTACAAAATATCATTCTATGACAATATCCTTACAAACTATTATTCCATGACCATATCCTTACAAAATATCATTCCATGACCATATCCTTACAAAATATTATTCCATGACCAAGGGTATGGACCCTTACAAAATATTATTCCATGACCATACCCTTACAAAATATCATTCCATGACCATATCCTTACAAACTATTATTCCATGACCATATCCTTACAAAATATCATTCCATGACCATATCCTTACAAACTATTATTCTATGACCATATCCTTACAAACTATCATTCCATGACCATATCCATGACCATACCCTTACAAAATACTATTCCATGACCATATCCTTACAAAATATTATTTCATGACCGTACCCTTACAAAATATCATTCCATGATCATATACGAAATATCCGGACAATGTTTACCAACAAACATGACATTAACTGAGAGAGCTGTGTGATATCATGAACCAGGAAGACCGAATTATAGTTTACAAAATATAATACCATGTGATTAACCAAGAAGACCGAATTATAGTTTACAAAAAACATACCAATGTGATCAACCAAGAATGAGAAAAATAGTATTTCAGAAATCACAGCACCTAAATGCAATAAAAGCGTAGGTCTGCACTGCACAACAAACAAGGAGCACGTTAAATATACGATGAAAAAGGACAACACACAACACAACGAGTGTTGAAGACAAGGTTATTGACTTGGAACGGTCAGTAGGCAATAAGGCTTACTGGTTTGCTTAAATCGATTTTATGTGTAAAATAAAGCTCGTTATTATCCTATCTTCAGCGCTGAAGTTGACAAAACAGTGTGAATACAAGTATATCCAATCAAAGGGAAGAAGACTGAGTTGTAGTTTACACAATATCATACCATGTGATTATCCCAAATAGCGGGATTGTGGTGAACACAATACGGGCTTAAGGCAATGTTGTCACCCGGCTGAAAGTAGTTTACACAATAGCATACCATGTGATTATCCCAAATAGCGGGATTGTGGTGAACACAATACGGGCTTACGGCGATGTTGTCACCCGGCTGAAAGGTCACTCCATCAATCAACAAAGGCTCGATCAACTTTCTCATTGTCGAGGGTACAGCGGAGTACATTCGTAATGTCTCTTTGATAAAACATGTCGTGTACCTTAACTTTGTCAGGTCATCTCTGAAAAAAGCAGGAGAATACGTTTAAGCCATATAGTTGAGTAATCCGTGGTATATCTAAACATCGCAGCAAAAGCTATATATGAGCTTCTCTTAAAAACAGGACGGATGTTTGCACTTATATACTGAAAAAAAGAAGAGAAGTTTATCATGACCTTTTAGGGACTTTAATTAAACATATGAATATGGATATAATTATCTAGTAAGGATGTGATTTTCAAAATGTTTTGTTATTTTATTATTTTATAATTAAGTCAGGTATCAGAATTACCAGCCACATAACAAAATACAACTTATTTCGTTATACAAACATATTGCTTGAACAAATTTAAATGTTTGGTATTGGCAATAACTGCCCATTCTATCATTGTTTGAAAACCGCTAAAACGTGTTCAAAAAACATTGTTATTCTCAAACAAAAACGTTACAAATTTCGTATTTTTACAACTGCATCCGTTTTCATTGAAATAAGAACGATATATGTATGTTCCCAACATATTTGCTTTATTTTTATTACTGACTTCGTTTACAAATGACTTTGTAGCATTATTAATTGCCATATCTATTTCATTTTATCATTGACCCCAAATATACACGGATTCGTATCTCGTCTATGGAAAGAAATATAAAAAGATCGGACAGGGAAAACAGCATTCAAGGACGACAGTCAACCACCAAACACAGAAACAAACACGCAAACAGACAAACAAGAAGGCAAAAGCAATAATAAATGCAAACGACATCACAAACACAAAAGGGTTGACAATAGGGCTACCGCCTTGGAACGGTCAGTGGCAAAGTAGGCCACTGGGGGTTTAAACCGGTTCTAGGGTGCACCAAACCTCACACTTACCCTACTGTCATCCCATTAAAACAGGACAGTGTAAATAAAGAAATCCCCGCCATGATATAATCTCTAACCAACAAGGCAGCATCAATAGGCAATATAAGTAAAACACAAATATACTCGTGTAAATATAATACAAAAAAACAATAGCCTAGAAAGTCACAATGAAGGTACTCAATGACTTGGCAGAAGCCAGAGCAGTAAGAGAATAAATCATTAAGGGCGTCGACATGCGTTTTACTTGCTAAATTAATTCATTCAGTATATGTTCTATACACAATCGACTACTGTTCAAATGAAATCTCGAGGGAAATCAAACGTGTGCTTGTCCATTTAACGTATAAGACCCCCTTTTTAAATTGTGCGTGTCCATTAAAGGTTTAAGACCGTATTTTTAAAACAACAACATCAACAACAACAAAAAAACATAAACCAAAGTTGGCGAAACTCTACCAAATACATTGGTTTATTATGTTTTAGTTAAATTGATTTATTCTGCTTTCGGTTTGAAATAATTGAATTTGATATACTTACTGGGAACTGTTGCTTTCGGTAAAATGTTAAGGTAAGTTTTCGGTTATTAAGAAGGAACTGATCTATAAATCGCTGTATCTCTCAACGATCATTTATTGTATTGTGTTTTACAGCTAACCTGCACATATGTGACCAGAAGTAGAGTGTTGTGTTTGTGCATGAATATAATTTTTTATCTATAAGGTTGACCCACAATACCAGAAAGTGGTGTGTATTTGTAGTGTGTATTTGGATATATAAGTAATAAGTAAGGTTTAATGTAGATATACAGTCATCTGAATGTCGCAAGTGGTTCCTGTGCAAGAATAGGATAACTGCTTATCCAAACAGAGGGGTAAAATTCCCTCGAATTTATGTTCATTTTGTCGTTTTTGTCATGTTCATTAAAGGTCTTCATCGCGATCCTCATATCGTTTCAGATGCTACTTGAGTGGTGCCAGATACAATGATCGTGTCCAATACCTACTGTCCTCAAAGGATGGTAGCGTTTGCTGTTTGTCTAAAATATTGTCGCACCCTTAACGGTTTGTTCTCTTGTTGCTATGGCTTCTGTCAAGTCAATGCGTAAATGATTTGTGGCTTTCTAGACAGACAGACAGACAGAGACAGACAGACAGACAGACAGACAGACAGACAGGTGAAGATGAAGATGATATGTACAATCATCAATTATTTGATCATTCGCTTGACCATTTCCTGTATTTTCCTAGAATAACTTTAGAAAGGTAAACGTCATACACGTTGTGAGATATCTACGATTGTCTAATATTTGTATAACTTCCTTGATTATTTCTTGCATTTCGGTAGATTTCCAAAACAAGGAGAAACTAAACCATTGTATTTACATATGCTGTAAGTTGACTTCTGTTATCAATTATTTCGACCACTCTTTTGCCCATTTCTAACATTTCGGTAGAATAACTTAACAAATGAAATAATGAATCGACTTACGCTTTAAGGCAGCTACGGCCATCAAGAAGTTGAATCACTTCTTCTCTGACCTTTTCCTGCATATCCGGGTATTTAGCTAGGGAGTTGATAGCCCAGCTGATAGCTGACGCTGTCGTGTCGTGACCTGAAGGACATCCATTAGTAACACTTATAATCAGTACTTGGTTAAAATGCAAATAAATTTACAAATATATTGTTTCTATTATATTAGATTTTCGACCAACTAGACATTGAGGCGAACTTCCTGTGAAGTTTCCGCAAAATCCGCCTAGTTAATTTGGAGGACTATAAAGAGATCGCAACAAATGTACAGAGAGAGGGACAACACATGTCGCATCATCGCATCAGTAGCGTTTGACAAGGAGAGCTAATATCGACATTCTGTCTAATGGCTTACGAGGTAGAACTTGTATACAATGTTTATAGAGATTGTATTTAACAAATTTACACGTAAAAGTAGATACAGGAAATGTAGCATTCGTGGACCACAGTCAACCAAAAACACGCACAGAAACAAACAAACCAGGTTACAGTTAATAGCACGGTGGACTTGAAATCCAGAGGACCCGGATGCATACCTTATCGGCGCCACTGAGTCTCGTATGTGTGTTCAGTTAGTGTTTCCCCTTGCCTCGTCCGTCGTACTGGTACGCAAACCTTCCATTTATCGGAATCTATCCCCTGAGCACGTAAAAGAACCACGTGAAAATAATCGTAAGTAAGAGTAGGGTTCCTATATGTCATCCCCCTATTTCTGGGGCGACTCTTTAATGTTTTGATGAGCCGTTAATCAACATGCAATTCAATTATATACCGTGTGCATCTCCTACGCGGTATAGAAATAATATCAAATATGCATTGATATATGTATGTCGCTATGGAAGCTTTAATATCGATAGACATACAATATAGTCTGACCTTCAAACACGAACGTATCCATCTCATCTTGTATCTCTTGCTGTGTCAGCCCGATTCCATTTTCGTCTTTAGCTGTAAGAAGTATATCCAGAAAGTCTAGATATCGCTTCTCGATCTGTGATGGATCGTTCTCCTGTATATAGAACTTTTATTACTAAAAGTAGATATAAAAGTCGAACAGCAAATGCAGCATTCAAGGACAACAGTCAACCAAAAGCATTCACAGAAACTAACAATATTTACAAAGATGAATAAAAGGATATGACAACACAAACATAAAATGGTTGATAACAGGGATATATCTGGGCTAAAGCTCAATGACGTCACATACTGTGTAAACCTCTCCATACGATGTCCGACATAATAAACCTATACTTTTGTATATATACCGTGTAAGTAATGATATGTTTGTCCCAAATCATTGACCGATTCAGTTTATTTTTAGAACATCCTATCAAACCCTATTGTTCTACCGCATTGAAACGGCCAGTGGCAAAAGAGGCCGCTGGGAATTTAAATCCGATTCCAAGGTGCACCAAACCTCACTCTCTTACTCTATTGTCATAGGATATCGTAAAAAAGAGTATGATAATGGACCTGTGGAAACGGCCGAGCAAGACACATACGAAATATTGCAGTCTCGGTTTGACTGAGACTGTTCATGAGTGGTAGTGAAATATGCTAGCTACCATTCACGCCCTCTAGCCCCGGGTTGAGCAGAACTCAATATTCATAAAATCAACAGCACAAAATGTTAACTATCCCGAAGATGGCATGCATATGGCGGTGGACATGGAGTTAGCCTTCTTTAATGTATTCCCCATGTCGTACGGCGTATGGTCCCAGTATCTAATAAAATGAAATGCCCCGAAGAGCGAAATAAACATAATGGAATTTAGTTGGGAGCAGCGGTTATGAAGCCTGCGTATAAAAAGCAGACAACATATCCTAAGAGTGGTTAAACAATACCCAGAGCCTTTTATCGGCCGGAGTAGTGGAACCACCGAATCAAAAATTAAGTAAGAAAACAAAAGGAAATTGAAAATGTACCACCGATAACTAACTATAAGTATCGGGCTCAGCGATCTCCAAAGATCGAATGAATAACAGTACTGATTGCAAGCTTTCATCGTCCGGAGTAGTGGAACCACCGAATCAAAAATTAAGTAAGAAAACAAAAGAAATTGAAAATGTACCACCGATAACTAATTATAAGTATCGGGCTCAGCGATCTCCAAAGATCGAATGAATGACGGTACTGATTGTAAGATATATTCTCTAACAAACAAGGCGGCATAACTAGGCAATATATCTATACCACATATATGGCCATGTATATATGAATATAAAAACAAAAGCCTAGAAAGCCACTAAGCAAAAGTAGGCACAAAAATCGAACAGGAAAGTAGCATTCAAGGACGACAGACAACCATAAACACACAGAGAGCAAAAACGAACAACTTTATAGATGAATAAAAGGCAAGACAAGACACCAAAACACAAAAGGGTTGGCAATAGGGCTACCGCCTAGGAACGGTCAATGGCAACAAAGTCCGCTGGGTGTTTAAACCAGGTTCTAGGGTGCACTAAACCTCACTCTTACCCAATAAACGGGACAGTGTAAATAAAGCTATCCCAGCCAGGTTATAATCTCTATCAAAGAAGGCAGCGTTAATAGGCAATATAAGTAAAACACATAAATGATCATGTATATATAATATAACAAGAGCTGTCGGAGAACAGCGCAGCTCGACTATTCGATTTTTCAGAGAATAATAAATTATATAGCTAGAATATACCACCAGAAAATAAGGCTAAAACAATGTGGGGTGGGGTTGAGGGCGCAATATAGCTATGTGTAAGAACTGATCAAAACTACAGAGAAATATATAAAAAAAATCATGTTTTGAGTGGGGGTGGGGGTGGGGAAGGTGGGGTGGGTGGTGGGGGTAGTAATGGTGGTTAGGGCAATATGTATGTGTAAGAAGCTATGTAATAATTCACATAAACAACAAAAAAATATGTAAAAAAATCAAAAAAAAATCGAGTTTTGAGTGGGGATGGGGGAGAGGCGGGGGTGGGGAGAGCAACATATATGTGTAAGAAGCTATGTAAGAATTGACCAAAACAACACAAAAATACGGTAAAACAAAAATAAAAATATTTCGAGTGGGTAAAGTGGGGGGAGGGGGGAGGGTGGAGAGGCAGGGAATGGGGTGGAGTGGGGAGGAGCAACATATATGTGTAAGAAGCTATATGTATGAATTGACCAAAACAACACAGAAATATGTAAAAAAAATCAAATAAAACAAGAGGTCAATGACCTTGAAAACTCTACTGATAGATTTTGATTTCAGGAAGTAGTCGCTACAGCCATTTTTATTGAAAATTTTTAGCCGTGGCGGCCATCTTGAATTTCCGGCCGACCTGAAATTTTGCTAGGATCAATTAGACATCAAGAGCAACATTTCTGTGAAGTTTCATGAAAATCCGTCAAGTAGTTTCAGAGGAGTAGTCGCTACAAGTTTTCATTATATAACTCTATGTAAACAAAGATGGCCATTGGCAGCCATGTTTAACGTCGAATCAAAATAATGTTTGACTCTGATAACCATTATGTCATGCTGATCATTTTACAAAAAGTCCCATATCAATATCACTTATAGTTTTCAAGACGTAGTCGCTACAATCTTCTTTTTTAAAAATCTATTTTGAGCCGTGGCGGCCATCTTGAATTTCCGACCGACCTGAAATTTTGCTAGGATCAATAAGACATTAAAAGCAACATTCCTGTGAAGTGTCATGAAAATCCGTCAAGTAGTTTCAGAGGAGTAGTCGCTACAAGTTTTCATTATATAACTCTATGTAAACAAAGATGGCCGCTGGCAGCCATGTTTAACGTCGAATCAAAACGATTTTCGACAAGGACCTACGTCATGTCATGCTGATCATTTTAGAAAAAGTCCCATATCAATATCACTTATAGTTTTCAAGAAGTAGTCGCTACAAACTTGTTTTTTAAAAACCTATTTTTTAGATTTAGCGGCCATCTTGGATTTCACATCAACACGAATTTTTGCTAAGATCAACTAGACTTCATGGGCAACATTTCTGTAAAGTTTCATTAAATCCATTCAGTAGTTTCAGAGGAGTAGTCGCTACAAAAAAGTTTACGGACAGACGGACAGACGGACGCCGCATCACGGCATAAGCTCTGCTGATCTCTGATCAGTAGAGCTAAAAATTGGAGTTTCGAGTGGAGGGGTTGGGGGGGGGGGGGGGTGGTGGAGGGGGCAACATATATGTGTAAGAAGATATGTGTAAGAATTTACCAAAACAATAGATATATGTAAAAAAACAATAAACATTAAATAAAAATATTCCATTTCGAGCGTGGGGGTGGGGTGGGGACGTGAGGTGGGGCAACATAGCTATGTTTAAGAATTGACCCAAACAACATAGAAATATGTAAAGGTTTACGGGCCAACATGTGTAAGAATTGACAAAAGCAACACAGAAATTTGTAAAAAAAAAAAAAAAAAGGTTTCAAGTTGGTTGGTGTGGTTAGAGGCGGTGGGTGGGACCGGTAGTGTGGGAGGGTGGGGGCGAGGGGGCAACATATATGTGTAAGAATTGACAAAAGCAACACAGAATTTTAAAAAATAAATAAATTGTTTCAAGTTCGTGGGTGTGTGTGTGGGGGTGGGGGGGGGGGGAGGAGAGCGGGCAACATATATGTGTAAGAATTGACAAAAGCAACAAAAAATATGAGAAAAAAATGAGTTTCAAGTGGGGGGCGAGGGGGTGTTTGGTGTGGGTGGGGGTGTGTGGTGTAGGGGTGTGGTAGGGGGCAGGGCGGGCCAACATGTGTAAAAATTGACAGAAGCAACACAGAAATTTGTAAAAAAAACAAAAAACAAATTCAAGTTGGTGGGTGTGGGGGCGGTGGTTAGAGGCGGTGGGTGGGACCGGTGGTGTGGGAGTGGGAAGGGTTGGGGGAGGGGGCAACATATATGTGTAAGAGTTGACAAAAGCAACACAGAAATTTGTAAAAAAAAAAAAAAGTTTCAAGTTTGGGGGTGGGAGGGGGGGCGGAGTGGCGGGATGGGGCTTGCGAGTGGTGTGGGGGAGGGGAGCAACATATATGTGTTAGAATTGACTAAAACAACACAGAAATATGTAAAACAAAAAAATAGAGTTTCAAGTGGGGGGGGGGGGGCGAGGAGGCGGGGGGAGGCGGGGTTGGAGGTGGAGGGGGGAGGGGGCAACGTATATGTGTAAGAATCGACCAGAACAACACAGAAATATGTAAAAAAAAAAAAAAAAAAGCTGTGGAGGGGTGTGGTGAGTGGGGCCTGTGGGGGGGGGGGGGAGGAGGGAGCCCATGCCCCAATATGAGTGAAGTATGAATAAGATGCATAATGCTATAAGAAATCCCAAACCAAATTTATAGATATATACATGCTTACATGCAAACCTAGATCAGCCTTTATTGCACATGTTATGGGCCTTCACTATTTGGGTTCCATGGAAGCCCAGAAATTGCAGAAGACAAAATGTATTACCCAACCCTTTACAACATACTATAAGGAAACCAATTCCAAAATTTAGTTCAGCTAGGACAAGAAATGCAAGAGATATAGACATGTAAACACAGCTTACACGCAAAATTTGATGTGAAACAGACACATTTTAAGGGGTATCAGAATTTGGGTTCCATTGAAGCCCAGGGGTTACAGGAACCAAAATTACTTAAGCAGCCCTTAAGACAATGCTATAAGGAAGCAATGGTCAAATAGCACAATGCTAGGGTAAGAAATGTAAGAGATATAGACCTGTAAACACAGCTTATACGCAAAATTTGATGTGAAATGTGACACATTTTATGGGCTATCATAATTTGGGTTCCATGGGAGCCCATGGATTACAGGAACCAAAATTGCTTATGCAGCCCTTAAGATAATGCTATAAGGAAGCCCATGGCCAAATTTGGTTGAGCTAGGATTAGAAATGTAAGAGATATAGACTTGTAAACACAGCTTACACGCAAACCTTGATGTGGGACGCCGACGAAGACGCCAACGCCAACGCCGACGCCGACGCCGACGCCGACCCCGGGGTGATTACATAAGCTCTCTTATTCTTCGAATAGTCGAGCTAAAAATCAAAAGCCTAGAAAGTCATAAAGTAAGTACTCAATGACTTGTCAGAAGCCAGAGCAACAAAAGAACAAACCATTCAGGGTACGACAAGACATGAATGTAGACAAACATCAAACGATGCCGTCCTATAAGGATTTGGTAGACGTCATCATAGGGTCTACAATCTGTCCGGTCATCACACAATCAAAAAGGAAAGCATAGTGGCGAATTGTAAATGGGTCCAACACTAAACATGCAGTGCGTTGCAAAATGATAGGGTCATAACCTCTTTTGATGAACTTTTTAACAAGTTGAAAGTGATCATGATCAAGGATATAACGGAATTTTTAAATCACATCACCATAAAAGTCAGGTTGTGATAGTCCTTGTTGCAGAAGAGTTTTTAAATTACTTTTATATTTTAAAGATAGATCTGGGTTACGATAATAACATTTTGCAAAGGTTTTTCGAAGTTTATGATAATGTTAGTCCTGCTGAAGTAGATTTTTAGTTATACAAATATTACGAATATTAAAGTTTTCAACACGACTATAAGCTCTAGAGAAACAAATAAGACTCAATGACTTGCAGAAGCCAGAGGAACAAGAGAGCAAGCCGTTAGGGGTACGACAAGATAAGATTTAAGACAAACGTCAAACGCTACCATCCTCTGAGAACATAATCATAGGACTTTTATTACTAAATTACCTATATTGTGTTGATGAGCCGTTAAACAACATTCAATTTAATTACTAGCAAAAACTAAACAAAAATATATTCTGAACAGATTTAGACGCAGATGCTGATGTTGAAATGCTTTATTGTGGTATTGTATTTCTCAACAAGATGGTACTTTTATGAAATTTGTAAAATAATACTCAAATGTTTACTTACTACGGATTTCCGCCTTGATTCTATTATATTCGCAGAGAAATGTTGAGTGTAATTAGAGAGTTTCTTGAATTCCTTTCCATCAGCGGTCAATAAATATAGAAAGTCGAAGAACAAAACCGGATTCCTGTAATAAAGAGTATCATCATTAATGTGGGTGGACCATATATCCAGTGATATTTCCCAAGGATATCAATGCTAATTAAATGAGTCTAACAGAATTTATATATTCTAAGGAGTTTAGCTAACGCTAGCTAGAGTCTTCATTTTCAAAACTTGCTTTGATAATATTGTCACCGACAAACTGAAACGGCGAATGCAATAAGTTCAATTTTAAGTTGAGCGCTCAAACTTGATAGATTGTATTTGTTTCAAATGATTCAAACAGATAAGCAATTAACATAACGTATATTTGATAATTTATGTGTAATATATATAGTTTGTATACAGTCAATATTTGATGTAACCACGATATATGCGTATATTTTTAAATGAAATAAAGATATGCCCATTACACATGGTTTCATATTTCTAATTATATCCATTAATACAAAAACAGAGTTTAAATGATATTATTATTGTATAACATTAAAAGTTAATAAAATGTCAGATTCTTTAAAATGGTATTATATCATCAAATGCACAACTGAGACTTACTATAAATACAAACGACACATGACAGTAGATGGACTAGAGACAGAATTTACTCTCGCCGTGAAGTATTGGACTCCTACGCGAAAGTAGAATATAATTTGAGAGGTTAGCGGCATATAACATTGCGGCAATTGTTGATATTAAAGTCAATGCAATTGTCGTATGATACCGGCATTAAGTTGGTTCATATATCAAAAAAATGCATCAGGATTCTCTCTCTCTCTCTCTCTCTCTCTCTCTCTCTCTCTCTCTCTCTCTCTCTCTCTCTTACCTTCTCCCTCTGTCTGTCTCTCTGTTTCTCCCTCCATCCCTCCCTCTCGCTTTCTTTCTCTCTACTCTCTCTCACTCTTTCTCTATTTCTTATCTTCTCCCTCTCTCTGTCTCTCTGTGTCTATCTTTCTTTCTCTCTCTCTCTCCGTCTGTATGTCACTCTCTTTCTTTCTCTCTCTCTCTTTCTCTGTCTCTTACCTTCTCACTCTATCTCTCTCTCTCTCTCTCTCTCTCTCTCCGTCTCTCTTTTTATCTCTCTCTGATTTTATCCCCAGCGGCCTATTTTTCTGTCCAAAGTATTAGCTGTATTGTCAACCCTTTTATGTTTGTGATATCATATCTTGCCTTTTATTCATCTGGGAAATTATTGTTTGTTTATGTGTGTGTTTTGGTTGACTGTGGTACATTTCCTGTTCGGATGTTATATATACTTCTATAAAAAGAAATAATGTTCTTTCTTTCATGTTGTGTCAGACTGGATATTATAACGCTCTGGACATTCCTGCATTTTGGTTGTGTGAATGTATACAGATTTGCGACTATTAAATTGTGCATGGCCTTCGTAAATCTATCTATGAGAAGTTAAACAGTCCATAGGTGACGCCATTTAGTTTTGTTTCTGTTTGTAAGAGCATTAACTTTTGTTAAAAATAGGAATTTTGTTTAACTGTCCCGTTTCACTGGGATGACAATAGGGTAAAAGTCGAATTTGGTGAACCCTAGAACCTGTATTAAACCCCAGCAACATTTTAGCCACTGACCGTTCCAAGGCGGTAAACTTATTGTCAATCACTTTATGTTTGTGGTGTCGTATACTTAGTTTTGATTTGCCCTTGTACTTGGTATGTGATTGAATGCGTCTGTGTTCCGTGAATTCTACATTTCATATTCGACCTCCTTTATACATATTTTAACCAGTATGACACGTGTGACTGCTGTGACCGTATAACGTCCATTTAACTTTCGCAATTTAAAACAAACTTTAAAACACTTCTGCGACTAGAATATCACAACCCTCATTTTATGAAGATGTGGTATATAAACTTCGAAAGTTAAAGGGGTCTGACGGGTTTCCTGACCGCTTTACAAATTTAATCAGGAAGTTCGTCAGAAAAGGATATAACCCTTTGGTTTTACAGCGCACTGCATGTTTAGTGATTGACCCCTCTACAGTCAGTCATTACGCTTCACTTTTCACGTTTGCGATGACTGGACTACCTCTTGGGACTCTATGATTGTACCTAGTGAAACCCCAACTAAGGAAGGTGGGTGCATGAGCTTTCGTCCCTCGGGTTTTCTGGTCGTACCCTAGATTGGTTTTCTCTTTAGCTGCAACTACTATGGTTGTTCAGTAAGATTCTGGATACATCCTGAGATGTTTATTATTTTGTATGTGTTTCTTTAGTTAGTTTCTCTGGATGTGGACTTTATTGTTAGAGAATTCCTTTTGATGGAGTATAGTTTTGTTTACACTGTCTTGTCTATTTTGACGCTGAAGACCGGATAATAGCGAGGATTGTGCGCATATAAAATCGATTCAAGCTAACCAGTAGGCCTTATTGCCTACTGACCGTTCCAAGTTGGTAACCCTGTCTTCACCACCCTTTCTGTTGTTTTTAGTCTCGTTTATTGTATTATCAAGTCCTTGTTTCAAGTACAGTGCGGACCTACGATGCCATTGCGTTCGGACGCTGTGGTTTCTATAGGACCCTATATCTCATTTTTTGTTTTTAACGGATTCGCTAACGTGTCGTCATTAAACAAAATGTTCAACCATTTAACGACCAATATTTCCGCCATAAAAATGTAGATACATTACAGTCAATCCTATAATGCAAATAATTGATCTAATATTTACTAAAAGAAGAAAATAAAAAAGAATATCTTGAAATTCTTAAAGTAGCTATCCCGCCAGCAACACCCAAACTTTACGACATATGTACACCGTGTCTAAACCTACTGACGACGAGGTATATATATATAACTTACATATTTTGAGAATACAAACTCTACAAACACAATATAAAAGGTTTTGTAGTGTTATTTTGCCATTATTTGGCCTTATACTACTTTAAATGAAATAACACAATATTACTTACATCACACGTTCTGACAGTAGATGTGAAAGTCTATGTGTGGCTACTACATACGGATGGTACTTACTGAAATAAAAATAAAAAACAAGAGTTGTAATAAGCTTAAAACGATAACTAGAAAATAAATCCATGGGAAACAAATACTCTGCTCTGCATTTGTTGGTATATACTAAGACTGCAGCATTGTTAAAGAAGGTGGCTGTGTTAGAAACTGAGATACACAAGACATATAAAAAGATCGGACAGGGAAAGTAGCATTCAAGGAGGACAGTAAACCACAAAACACAGAAACAAACACGCAAACAGACAAACAAGAAGGCAAAAGCAATAATAAATGCAAACGACATCACAAACACAAAAAGGGTTGACAATAGGGCTACCGCCTTGGAACGGTCAGTGGCAAAGTAGGCCACTGGGGGTTTAAACCGGTTCTAGGGTGCACCAAACCTCACACTTACCCTACTGTCATCCCATTAAAACAGGACAGTGTAAATAAAGAAATCCCCGCCATGATCTAATCTCTAACCAACAAGGCAACACATTTAATGTTAATTTCAAGTTTAAGATGTATCGGCCAAGTAAATGTGTCAATATGTGTCCATTGGACACGGATACCCTGCTCTATATTTGTTTGTATAGACTAAGACTGCAGCATTATTGAAGAAGGTGGCGGTGCTGAATATTGCTGTCTTAGAAACTGAGATACAAAACACCATTAATGTCAAGTTTTAGACGTATCGGCATTGGAAATGTGTCCATGGGACACGAATAACCTGCTATGCACATATAGAGTAAGACCATATAATTGTCAAAGACGGTGGCTGTGCAGAAGTTGTCTATGTTAGAAACTGAGATACAAAATAAATTTAGAAGGTCTATAAATAAACCAGTAGACGTTCTTAATAAAATTTGCAATAAACGTCAAGTTTCATCTGTTAGCACTTATGACATCTCTACACTATATACAACCTTACCACATCGCCTTATCAAAGACAAGCTTATTGCTCTTATTCAAAAACATTTGCTAGGGAAAATACTACATTTTGGCCTGTAATAATATTAAAGCGTTTTTTACTTATAGCCAATTAGACAATTACACTATGTGGACTTGCCAAGAAGTTTGTAAAGCACTCATCTTCCTATTAGATAATATTTTCGTCAGGTATGGAACGACCATTTAGAGACAAATTGTTGGTATCCCTATGGGTACGAACTGTGCACCACTGGTCGCAGATTTTGTTTTATATTGCTATGAAAGATATTTAATTTTGAGTCATTCACCAGATACCCATGACGATGTTATTGAGGCCCTTAATGACACCTCTCGGTATCTGGATGACATGTTAAACATTGACAACCCTTTCTTTTCTACTATGGTTAATAATATATACCCTAAAGAACTTCAACTTAACAAAGCTAATATTTCTGATACTAACGCTTCTTTTTTTATTTACATCTCTCCATTGAAAATGGTGCAATAATTAGCAAACTATATGACAAGAGAGACGATTTTAATTTTGTTAATTGTTAATTTCCTGAACAACTTCTTATGGGATCTATGTGTCTCAACTTATTCGTTTTTCTAAAACTTGTACTGGAGTTGAGGACTTTAATATTCGTAATCTTTGTATAACTAAAAAGCTACTCCATCAGGTTACCGTTACCATAAACTTCGTAAAACCTTGGCAACATGTTATTATCGTAACCCTGATCTTCTTTCCAAATACGAGTATACAAGTAATTTAAGGACTCTTCCGCGACAAGGACTATCACAACCTAACTCCTATGGTGACGTGATTTACAAACTTCGTAAGATCCTTGGTCATGATTAATTTCATACTATCTTTGTTAAACGTGTTAAAAGATTTATCAAAACAGGTTATGACACTATCATTTTGCAACGTACTGCATGCTTGGTGGTGGACCTATTTACAGTTCGCCACTATGCTTTCCTCTTTGATTGTGTGATGACCGAACAGGCTGTAGACCCTATGATGACGTCTACCTAAAGCCAAAAAGGACGGTGACGTTTGATGTTTGTTTGTAGTCTCGTCTTGTCGTGCCCTCAATGGTTTATTCTCTTGTTGCTCTGGCTTCTGCCAAGTCATAGAGTACATTCTTTGTGGCTTTCTATGCTATTGCTTTTTTGTATTTATATATACACGAGCATCTTTGTGCTTTACTTATATTGCCTACTAATACTGCCTTGTTGGTTAGAGAAGAGTTCATCGCTGGGATTTCTTTATTTACACTGTCACGTTTTATTGGGTTGACAGTAGGGTAAGTGTGAGGTTTGGTGCACCCTAGAACCTGGTTTAAACCCCATGCGGCCTTTTTGCCACTGACCGTTCCAATGCGGTAGCCCTATTGTCAACCCTTTTGTGTTTGTGATGTCGTATTTGTCCTTTTATTCATCTTTAAATTTGTTCTTTGTTTCTGTGTGTGTTTGTGGTTGACTGTCGTCCTTGAATGCTGCTTTTCCTGTTCGATTTTTATATCTATTTTCATGTTGTTGTCAGCTGTTGTGACACCCTAGAGGAGTTTGCCGAAAGTGAATTATATTTTAGGTCAATTAGACAGTACCAGGAATGTCCGAGTAAAGTGTCATGAAAATCGGAGCAGTGTTAAAAACCAACGATAACATGGGTTTAAGTATACAATCAAGGCCATCTGTGAAGTCTTTTAAACAATTAGTATATTATATTAAATCGATACCCGTTTCAATCGATACCTGTTGCAGTTGAAGAGAAGTATATTTGTCTCGTTAATTAACCCTTAACCTGCTACATATATATAATGGACTGTTTTTTCTTTGAATTAAGACTATTTCATTATGTGACAAAGGTGTGTTCTGGGGAAATGACTAATCAGCAGCCCGACATTGTAAACCAAATCAACCTGCGAGTTACTTTCAGGCTGATCTGGGTTTACAATAGACGCAAAGGCTATTACAGTCGTGCTTAGCGGGTCGAGGGTTAACACTTACTCTGTGTTTTGTATGGAGTCATCATTATACGATAAGGTGCACCGTAACATCGTGTCCAAGGTGGCCCTACTAACGATTGGGTATACATCGACGCTTATGCCTGTCTTTGACAGTTCTGCTATCTTATCCTTTAAGATAATCAAAATAGTTCCAAGTAGTATATGCTGTATAACAACAACAACAACAACAACAACAACAACAACAACAACAGCAGCAGCAGCAGCAGCAGCAGCTGCAGCAGCAGCAGCAGCAGCTGCAGCAGCAGCAGCAGCAGCAGCAGCAGCAGCAACAACAACAACAACAACAACAACAACAACAACAATAACAACAACAACAACAACAACAACAACAACAACAACAACAACAACAACAATTATTATTAGTATAAGCTAGTCTACGTAGCATAACTCACATTAAGACAAATAGTCAATTCCGTTAATTGTCGTCTCCTGACTTCTCGAAGAAAAGCAGGGGCACATACATATAGTGTACGTGCATCCGTCCTCGTGTAACATAGTATTGTGGCCGAAGCTAGTCATTCAGGTTTGAAAGGATTAAATTTATATTTGCTAGGATTATTTGCCATTATATCCATCTTGATTTGACATTTCTCCCTTTTTGAACTGACTTGTTTTATAATTTTATAAAAACCTTATGGCCACAACTATCATTCAGTTTTGAAGTGATTCAAGTCATATTTGGAAGGAATGTTTTTTTACATCAATTTACTATAATGAATAAGAGAAAAAAGCGGAACATGTCGGTGTACTCAATGCGCTAGAAGTGTATGTATTTGTTTGCACGAGTTTAATAAATATTACTTTTAGACAGCGTATCTCAGTTAGTATGCTTATATCCAACACATGCTTATATGCAGTTCAGGATATGTGTGCCTATGTTTACATGCAACATATTCGTTGTGTGCCTTTGCTTAAATGCAACATAGTTGATGTGTGCCTATGTTTATATGCAACATATTCGTTGTGTGCCTTTGCTTAAATGCAACATAGTTAATATGTGCCTTTGTTTAAATGCAACATAGTTGATGTGTGCCTTTGTTTAAATACAACATAGTTGATATGTGCCTTTGTTTAAATGCAACATAGTTGATGAGTGCCTTCGTTTAAGTGCAACATACTTGATGTGTGCCTAATGTTTATATGGAAACATAGTCGATGTGTGCCTATGCTTAAATCCAACACGTTCGATATGTGCCTATTCTTTCGTTTTATTTCTGTTGTATTTATTCAAGTGTAAAGAAACGCAAATCATACATAATACAATAAAGCTTTTAGCAAAGTTAAATAACCGGAACACTCTCATGAATATTCTTAAAATGTTCTTCATTACTTGTTTTTATATCTGCATCATTTCATTACTGTTAAGGATATCTCAGTCGTGTCGTAAGGTTATCTAAGTCGTGTCGTAATCGGAACACCTTTCTGCAACATTTCATTAATGTTAAGGTCATCTCAGTCGTGTCGTAATCGGAACACCTTTCTGCAACATTTCATTAATGTTAAGGTCATCTCAGTCGTGTCGTAAACCTTTCTGCAACATTTCATTACTGTTAAGGTCATCTCAGTCGTGTCGTAATCGGAACACCTTTCTTCTACATCAAGTGCAATCAATTAATTGTTCCGAAGCGTTTAGATTATTAATTGCATATGATATATAGATCTAACATGGTTTATTAAAATACTCAAATGTTGATTGTTTATTTGGGTAGTCTGAAAAAAGCTATTATATATAAACCTTTGACGTCATGTACGTCAACCGTTACAACATTTAAATATGATGAAGCTGTAAATTCTTCTCGTTTAATGTTGAGAGATAAGCATAAAATGTAAGTTGTGAGAATGTGTTCGTATTTTGTGCAATCTCTCGACAAAATGTGTTTCATGATACATAAAACTCCATGTTAGATTAGAAATAAAACATTTCAAGCGGGTTTATATTGTGCGAGATCAAATCCTGGTGTTTGGGACTTGAATTACATCGAAACCTGCGGCCCTTGGTATCGATGAACTTCAAGTCCCGCCCACCAGGTATTGATCTGGGACAATATAAACCCGCTGGAAATATTTTATTTCTTAATTTCATCATACTTAATCGTTGACTCGCCGAAATATATATAAATACACACTTTCCAGGTTGAGAGTATGACATAAAAAAAAGTTGGTTCGTCGTGAATGTAGGATTTAAAGCACTCTGGTGAAAATATATGTTTTCTCATTTCTCGATGAAAATAAATCCTACATTCACCGACAAACATCCTCTATTCCTCTATATGTTATACTCGCGTGATTTAGTAAGACCAGTTAACTTAAAGTTGTTTTCGTTTTGTTCTGATTTTAACAAAGATTTCAAATGTTATTAAATTGTATTTGATGTTTTCTATAAAAGGTGAAATAAAGTTATCTAGGATTTAAATGATTGTCATCTTCTTCGCATATATTATGCGATTAAAAACTGTTGAAAATGTATTACTGAATAATAACTAACATACATCATTGAAAATTTGTCTTGAATTGTTACTTTCAAAAGCTTTATAATTATATATCATATCGATGTTGAAACTCCATTACTTTTGCATAAGTACACATAGCTATTGCATGTACCTGCTGTCAACCTTATATATATGTTTTGTATCCTCATGGGTCTTATGACCTTTTGGAATTTTGCTGAATAAAAGAATATATAGAGGATCTTACATGAGTACTCATTCATTACTGAATTTATTAAACTCGTTAGCAAAAATGATATACTGCTCGGCAAGACCCTCGCATTATATCGTTGCCAACTCGTTTAATACATTCAAAAAGAATGTGAACGAATGTTAGATTCTGTTTATCACATAACTAACATATCGACTTTTATTGCATTTTGCCTGTCGCTTTTCAAATTAACAAGCGAACCCGGCATAAACCGTGAGAATTGGATCAGTCATTACCGATTTTTTTGACAACGCATACTTGGCTTATTTGCATACTTATATAACTAGTGGTATATCGAACATATAGAATGGTGTTATTTTACTCCCACACCGTAAGTTATGAGATAAATACATATAACCAATGAAAGACAGAGAAATGTAATATTTAATTTGGAATGATTCTCCTAAATAATTTGAATAAATGTATCAATTCACTTTTCACATATGCTTGAATGTCTTTTCATATGTATTACATATTATGGAATATTAAAAGTAAAATACATATTACATATGAAAGCATTTTAACAAACTCACCAGGAATGTATCCGCCACGGTATTAACGATAGCTACATAGGGTTTCAAAATGTCGAAATGGAAGGCTGGTGTTAGTAGACGGCGGTTCCTTTCCCATTTCCTACCATTGCTGACCAACAAACCGTCGCCTAATCACAAGAAATATGCGTCCAAATAAGAAGCTTTTAAAATTAGCGTGTAGGTTAAATGAACTGATTTGACTTTAATTAATACAAAATAATACGTGCAGCTTTTGTTGCTGAATACATAGTTAGAGAAACAATGTACAGCGGCCAAACACTAGATCCAGATGTAGCAAATGAATAATCTGCTTATTGGGGTAAAATTGAGATTACAGGTTACAATACAAGAAACAGGTGTAATTACTGGGAAAACACTGTTCGGAATTAGAATCGTGTTGCAAAAGACAATCCGGATAAACTGGCTGATAGTTCATACAGATTGGTTTCCTAAAATTATTGTTTTGATCATTTGCATTATTTCATACCTATAAGGGACACTCGACAGTCTTGAAATATGTAATACGAATTAAAACTAGCAACTAGATTTATTAATCAAATATCCCTTTCACAAACAAACATACTTGCATATATTTAAATAGACGGTAATAAAGATTGCATATTGCAAATTAAAGCATTTAATATGTAATTTTAAACCGGTTATCACATGTTTTTCAGACAAAAACATTTTTAAACATGTTTTATTGCCGAAATATACGTTATAAAATCTTGCTTATATAGAAAGATAAAAATATCGGACAGGGAAAGCAGCAACCACAAAACACAAAAACAAACAGACAAAGGAAAAGGCAAAAGCAATAAAAAAATGCAAGCGACATCACAAAAACAAAAGGGTTGAAAATAGGGCTTCCGCCTTGGAACGGTCAGTGTCAACAAAGGCCACTGGGGGGAGGGGGGGGGGGTGGGGTTAAACCAGTACTAGGGTGCACCAAACCTCATACTTACCCTGCTGTAGCTTTCTCGTCACTTAATGGAATTAAGGCGGGACCACGTAAAGTAATCAAACATAAGTAATATTCGAAAACAATTTGCGTTGAAATAATTATTAATACTGATTTGCAAATGTGGAAATAATTATTAATACTGATTTGCAAATGTGCAAGTTATGAAGAACTAAATGAAAGCGAAGCCGCGAGTTTTAAGACAGGATAATGGATAGTTCCGACATTCAGTTTATAGCTCCGCCCACTATTGTTCATGGGTCAAGTTCCTACAAACATTGGCCAAGTGATCTATTGTATGACAGCACGTGCTTTTGGTACAGGTGTAAATATCGATTGAACGTTTAATTGGCTCAACTCTCTGGTGGATATAAGCTTGACTGATAGATATGTATAGCGAGGTTGTGTACACATAAAATTTATTTAAGCTAACATGTAGGCCTTATCTCCTACTGACCGTTCCAAAACGGTAACCATGTCGTCGCCACTCTTTAGACTTTATCTTATGTATTGTCCGTTTCATTGACCTTTTAAATATGCTAATTTATTTCGGTTTGTGATGCAGTGCGGACCTACGGTGCGATTGCTTTTGATTACTGTGATTTCTATTAGACCAATCTTCTCATTAACAAGAGCTGTCGGAGAACAGCGCAGCTCGACTATTAGATTTTTCAGAGAATAATACATTATATAGCCAGTATATATACATCAGAAAACAAGGCTAAAACATTGTGGAGTTTTGAAACTCGTGCCGATATAACGTTATTGATATAATCTCAAACAAATTATAGTAAAATTTAGGGCAGGGTGTGGAATTTTTTATTTTTATATTTATCCGTTTTAATCCAAAATTTCTGTCATTTTAAAGAAATTGGTCGAAAGGCAACTCAAGGAGGGAGGGTATGAGAATCTAGCATTTTTTATTGTGGCCTCATATCAATTTATTTTTGTCTGTGTATCTGAATATCACAGTTTAAGACTAATAACACAGAAATATTTACTTTTTGTTTATAAATGGTCAAACTCCCATCAACCACACCAACCCAATCAAAATAATTAGATGAGGATTGATAAGAACCATCTCCTACCACCAACCAAACCCCTAAACAAAACTATTTACATTTTCCCGTTCTCCTGCCTTCAATTTCCCATCCCCCTTTATGAGGGGAGCATAATTGTGGGGGTGGGGCGGGTGGGTGGGTGGGGATGCATCATTGATATAGGTGTATATCTGATAAAATAATGAAAAATAAAAACAAACATTCGGGTGTTGGTGTTGATGGGGTGGTGGGATGGTTGGGTGTGGAGGCGAAACATATTGATGAATTGATAAAGCAAAACAACACAGATATATGTAAAACAACAACATTCGGGTGGTGGGGATGATGGGCGGGGATGGTTTGGGGAAAGGGGTGGGTGGAGGTGGGTCGGGGCGCATCATTGATAAAGGTGTAGATTTGATAAAACAAAACCACTGACATATGATGTAAAAAAAAACATACAAAAAAATATTCGGGTGGTGCTGATGATAGGGTGGGTTGGGGTGGGGTGGGGTTGGTGGTGGGGGTTGGGGTGGGCGTGAAAAAATTGATAGATTTATAAAACAAAACAACATAGAGATATGTAAAAAAAAGGGTCGGAGGCGCAACATAGCTATGGGCGAATAATTGATAAACCAAAACATGTTACAAAACAAGAAATCCGCGGATTCACATGTCTCGACTAACGGGGGCGGGACTTTAATAAAAATAAAAGATAAAATAACTAAAAACAATGGAGTTTGCAGTTTGCTGAGATGACATTTAAGTGCATTTGTTTAAAAACAAAATGCCATTCTATAAACAAAATACAAGAGGCCCAAGAGGGCATGTGGACGCTTTACTGACTAAAAGTGGGGATAAGGAGAAGTAGTCGGGACAAAGCATGTGTATTAAAACCTTTAAAGGGCCACAAAATCATGCAACAGGAACACGGTGATGATATGCATAACATCATCTTTACCAAGTTTCATCCGGCCAGGGGTTCAGCAGACTCTGCCAAAAAATCTTTCTACTTGAACATGGTGATGATATGCACAACTAGGCTTAGTACTGATCATCCATGCAACGGTTCTCTAAAATCCGACCAGGGGTTCAGTGGAACTTGTCCGGACAATGTTTGTGTAGCGAAACCTTTAAAGGGCCATAACTCCACCAAAAATATTTTAACCGGAACACGGTGATGATAGATATACAAGAAGATGTTCTTCCCGTTATATGCAAAACTGATCCAACAAGGGCATCTAAGCTCGCATCCAAAGAAAAAAAGAAGGTTTCTTATGAGAGAAAAAAAAATGTAAAAAAAATAAAATAATAATATTAAACAAAAAAATTAATAAAAACAACTCCGATCCGTCATTTATATAAAGACACTGACAAAGTTTAATAAAGGTCAAATATTAAATGAAGTTGCTGGAGTGTTCAAAATGGCAAAAAATAGCAACAAACAAAAACAAAAACAAAAAATTAATCAATACTAATAAATAAAATAAACAAAAAAACACTTAAAAAAATAAATAAAAAGCTCCCATTTAAAGAAAAAAAAAAGGTTTCTTATGAGAGTAAAAACAAATAGAAAAAAACAACAAACAAGGGTAACACTATATGCCCGCACCAACTTCGTGGCGGGGCATAAAAAACAACTGAGTTTACATTTGGGATGGGGGAGGGAAGGTAGGGAGGGAAGGGGGAGATTTAAAAAAAAAAGGTAAAAAAATCTCCATCTCAAAGTTATTAATTTAGGGCAAAGGTCACGTCCGCATCTATTATGTCACATAGCGATGTACTACCCAAGATACAACTATAAGGGAAGTTTGAAAGAAAGGTCTGGTGCATAAAGTTTCTAAGAAATTGATGTAAACACAAAAGTTGATTGTACAATTATTAAGTTATCTGCCCTTTGCTTGGAGGGTGAAGTTCACATCCGCATTTGCTATGTCACGTTGCATTTACCACCCAAGATACAACTATAAGCAAAGTTTAAAAGGTCTAGTGCATATAATTCGTGAAAAAGTGACCTAAACGCAAAAGTTGAACTTAAAATTTATTAAGTTATCTGCCCTTTGCTTGGAGGGTCAAGGTCACTTCCACATTTGCTTTGTCACGTTGTGATGTACCACCCAAGATACAACCCAAGATACAACTATAAGCACATTTTGAAAGGTATAGTGCATTTAATTCGTGAAAAAAGTTACATATAACATTATTAAGTTATCTGCCCTTTGCTTTGAGGGTCAAGGTCACTTCCACATTTGCTTTGTCACGTTGCGATGTACCACCCAAGATACAACAATAAGCAACGTTTGAACGGTCTAATGCATACAGTTCGTGAAAAAGTGACCAAAACGCAAACATTATAATCTGTCCTTTTCTTGGAGGGTCAAGGTCACTTCCACATGCATCGTCACGTTGCGATATACCACCCAAGATACAACTATAAGCATAGTTTGAAACGTCTTGTGCATACAGATCGTGAAAAAGTGACCTAAACTCAAAAGTTGAATGTAAAAAATATTAAGTTATCCGCCCTTTGCGTGGAGGGTCAAGGTCACTTTCACATTTGCTTTGTTACGTTGCGATGTACCACCCAAGGTACAATAATAAGCAAAGTTTGAAATGTCTAGATAGCTATATATGTCAGAATTGACTAAAACAACACAGAAATATGTAAAACGTTTTTTTTACAAATCGGGTTTCGAGTTGGGCGCAATATAGCTATATGCTTAAGTAAGAATTGACAAAAAACACAGAAATATGTAACAAAAAATAATATATATATTAGGTTTCAGGGTGGGGTGAGGGGGCGGGGGGAGGGAGGCGGGGGTTGAGGGAGTCCATGCCTTAATATGGGTGAAGTATGAATAAGATCAATAATGCTATAAGAAATCCCAAACCAAAATTTGGGTGACATAAGAAAAATATTTTAAAAGATATAGATATATAGATACATACAACAGCTTACACGCAAACTTGATCTGTATTTATTGCACATTTTATGGGCCATCACAATTTGGGTTCCATGGGAGCCCAGAGTTTGTAGAAGACAAACTTACTTATACAACCCTTTCAACATACTATAAGGAAACCAATTCCCAAATTTAGTTGAGCTAGGACAAGAAATGTAAGAGATATAGACCTGTAAACACAGCTTGCACGCACAATCTGATGTGAAATGAGACACATTTTAAGGACTACCATGATGTGGGTTCCATGGGAGCCCAGGAGTTACATGAACAAACATTACTTAGACAGCCGTTAAGATAATTTTATAAGGAAAGCAATTCTCAAATTTAGATTGAGACACATTTTTAAGGGCTGTCATAATTTGGTTTCCATGGGAGCCCATGGGTTACAGGAACCTAAATTACTTATGCAGCCCTTAAGATAATGCTATAAAGAAGCCCGCGGCCAAAGTTGGTTGTGCTAGTATAAGAAATGTAGGAGACATAGACTTGCAAACACAGCTTACACGCAAACCTTGATGTAGAACGCCGACACCGACGCCGGACGAGTCCATAAGTTCTCTTATTCTTCGAACAGTCGAGCTAAAAAGGTAAGATTGTCATAAAAATAACCTTACATGTGTTGAAAATGACGTCAAACACCATGCAAAACAAACCACCTTTTATTCGCGAAAACAATCGTATAGTTTAAAGTTGTACTGGCTGCAATTTTGACTAAAATTGATTAAGTACAGATTATTTAACGGCCGGGATAGATAATAGCAGGAAATCCTTCACGAATGGTAGGTGCGTGGTTCTTTTCACAAACGAGCGGATGAGAATGAGTAAAACAAGACGCCTACCATCAAGTCAAGAATTTCATTATAATCGAACGTAGCAGTTCAATAATTTGTTTAATACATTTTAGATGAATTTGTGTATGAATGCAATAGAAATATTTCGCTTTCAAATTGTTGAAATTTCTTGACAAGTGATGTCAACTTAGTGATGTCAACTTCTTAAACACTGTATTGACATCATTATTGAACGTCGCAGTTAGGTTTTATGCTTTCCGAGTTAGTAATTAAAACTACGCGATAGTTAATTCCCCTTCACTGAGAATTCCCGATATTTTACCCATAGAAATGTAAACAATACAACTGACAAACCAATCTATGACTTGACCATTATGTAAGGCCCGTCTATGACAACTTTAAAAACTCCCATCTAATGCAAAGATAATTAAATTGATTTATTTAGAAATATGACTTAAATTTGCTCTTGCTGGCCCAAATAAAACAGTATTTATCAATCTCTGATCCATAAGGGTTCTTACGTAGCTCATATTTACATATGAACATAGTTCAAAAACTTATTTTTTTGAATTAAGTGTAAATTATTTTTTCAAAATTATTGCAAAATCAGTGATTTTTAGATTTTATTGTTGATTTCCTCCAAAAAATATCAAAATGTATGTACATAAATACAATAAACAACTTGCGAGAGCCCCAAATCTTAAATGTTGCAAATAAAATCATGTTTATAAAAATATTCCAGTTTTAAGCGTTTTTTTATTAAATTTTTCAAATTCTGGCCCGCAAACCTTTAGGATTTTCTTTCAGTTTGTTTAGGGCGGACCCCTATTATCTCTCAATGCCCTAGCCTATGAGCAATCACAATACATCACCCAGAGAATACAATTGACAGACCAATCCAAGGCTTCATCATTCTGTAAGGCCCGTCTATGCCAAGGTGTTTCGGAACATTGCTGGCAGACAATACTGATTTTACAGCACTTGGGGTGATGGGCATCAACGTATGTACGAAACATGTCATTCGTGTTGCAAGGCATGCTGGTGAACTGCCCTCCAAATCTGCTACTACAATGTTCATCAGCTGATCTAAAGACTTAGCCTGAAAGATAAATACATACATATCAAGTATTTTAATGTAGTAATACATACACAGATGTTTAAGTAAAAGTGAAGGCTATTCTTACTTTTGATCTATAGACTGAATAGCATACACATGAGGAAATGGCCATATAGAAACCACACCACCCAAATACAATGATACCGCCCCGCACAGTATCATTTATAAGGGCACTCTATAAAAAAAAAGAACAAATTAAAACTATATAAACACATATAAATAGAAACACTTCAGGACGTATCCAGAATTGTACTAAACAACCATAGCAGATGCAATCAAAGAGAAAACCAATATCGGGTACGACCAGAAAACCCGAGGAACACACGTTCATGCACCAACCTTCCCT
Organism: Cyrtodaria siliqua; assembly: GCA_037043455.1. Taxonomy (NCBI): domain Eukaryota; kingdom Metazoa; phylum Mollusca; class Bivalvia; order Adapedonta; family Hiatellidae; genus Cyrtodaria; species Cyrtodaria siliqua. The sequence goes on along the minus strand of JAWPHD010003243.1, from coordinate 195,946 downwards.
TCCAGGGTTTCAGAAGGTGCAATCGTGGAGTCCCAAGACGTTTCCGGTCATCGCACAAGAGAAAAGAAAAGTGAAGTGTAGTGACTGACTGTAGAGGGGTCCATCATCACGCATGACGTGCGTTGTAATTCTAAAGGGTCTAAAAGGGACGAGTCCAGGCACAGCACCATCATGGTAAGTATAGTTTTGGTACATACACACATACATGTTTTGAATACTAGTACGAGACTGTAAATAAGGCTCCCTGGCGGAGGCAATTCCGATGAGGAACGTCTACCTCTATCTCGTCTCCGAGGTTGTTGTTCGAATATAAACTAATATATATAAAAATATGAAACCCGCGGCTGTGTCGCAAGATGACCCTAGTGGTTTGGGCTAACTCACGAAATAATCAATGACGGTGAATGCATTGATATACAATTATCAAGAAAAACAAGCGAATACACCGATGAAATATGAAAAGACTGTTCTCATGAACGTTTAAGACGTTCTTAGTATTATCACAAATACTGAATGTGTCGACTGACTATATATGACGCTAAAGTTTTGTTAAAGCTATAACAATGTTGATGTGTACAATAATTATGGTCTAGCGCCGCGATGAATGTGATGCGCGAGAGCTCATGAAGATGATGACGCGCTAATCCAATAGGTGATTGTCATCAAATGCCTTCTATAAGGGTTGATGACGCGATAGATATGATAATTAACCTCCACCGAGGTTGTGAATGACGTTCCTCCAGTGAGGACTGATAACGGGCCCACCTCGTGTCCCGGGGGTTGTTGATTCTATAATCTGGCCATGATGTCCAGGTACGGGGACCGTCTCCACCGCTCGTTACGTTATGCGTTGATTCATGTGTCGAATCACCTAGAGGACCTACACACCCTAAAGGTTTAGCTCCACTCCGGGAGGCTTATCTCCTCTCCGGAATGTTTATCTCCACTCCGGAAGTGTTATCTCCACCGGACGGGTTAGTCTGTAATAATACATACGTTTTAGATGTCGGTTCATAAACACACCAATCTTATATAATTTTCATTACACCAACAAATCATTATCTAATAAATATATGCAAGCGACTCTCTAATTATGTGAGAAGCAATGAATGTATATTCTACAACGCCATGTATACGCGTCGAACATTTATACTAGTCAATCATCCCACTGTTAACTAATTCACCTAAAATACAACGTTATCAATTCAATCACGTATTACAATCACTGAGTTATACGCCAACGGTAACTAATGCACCTATTATACAACGTTATGAAGTTAATATTGTTTTACAATTAATGATCAATTACAATAATTACATCTAATAAAGTTAACTTCAAAATCATATGCTAGTCTCAAGTTAATGTTTGAGAAACATAAAAGCTAAACGGATGTCGTAATATCGCCAACCAAGATGGCGCCGCCCACTGAATACAAATGTACGATCAAAGTTCATAAAATAAATACTGACCACATATTGCCTATGAATTTCGCCCTGTCCAACTTATGCTCCAAACAAAGCAACTTTCAATCAATCCGGACAATAATGTACTTTATAGCAAACGTTCCGCCCAAACCATTATTTACCACATTCGTTCCGTGACACACATGACAACATGCGCAGTATTAACACATACACGAAAGGATCCTAAAACAACTTTTCCCTTTAAAGAGATATACCTATACTTTACATTCATTAGCACAAAACTTAACTTATTAAACGGCCCTTCCGGACGCCCTCTAGCGGCCACTTAAAATTGCACGCTTTTCCGTGTTACCTGAATATATTATGTACATTGTGAATTGGTTTCAACTGAACAATGGATTAGCGTGTGACTGACAGGTGCTTACAAGAGCTGTGTACGACCAATACGCTCTACTCGTAATTATTTTGTGACAGGCTGTGCCGAGGGTTTCATTTTTTTCCGTGCCGAACCTGTTAAACTGGATGAGAACAGGCACTAACATGATATTCCATTTATCTTGTTGATCGTTTAAAATCATTTAATTTACCTGTTTTCCCATTTCTTTCCGTTCAAAAATACTCAGAAGTCATCAAATATACCATGACGTTATCAAAAGAGGTGCTGACGTCACTAAAAGAGGTGCACCTGACGGGATAGGAAAGTAACTGCCGTGATAAGATTTTATCTCAGGCACCTTTTTTCTCGGCAGAATTATACAGATCGACATGATAAAATTCCATTTGATTTCATTTGAAATATGCTTAAACATTACTGTAAAGGTATCCCTTGGAAGCAGCAAATACGAGAGAAAAAAGTAGCAGACTCGGTTTTATTGTTTCTGTTCATGAGAGATAATATAAGTTGCAACGCCTCTCATGCCCCTAACAACGGCTTAATCAGCATTCTACTTAAAGCCAAAACGATTGGGTGTGATGAACTTATAGGACCAGTAAATATGGAACACCTCTTACTCACCCCCACCCCTCCCCACGTAACAGTGCCCTTACATATGAACACATTTGGTAGTTCTGAAATGAGCCTTTACAATTATTTGCTTGTTAAAAGTAATAGCAATCTATAGGACCATTAAATATCAAAATGATACCGTCACTGGTATCGTCACACCAGTGACGATATAGAAAAATGATATCGTCACTGGTGTGACGATATCGCTTTTGTCTGATACTAAAAATATGTCACTGAGAAATCCTTATAATTCACTGATAGGTATATAATAAAAACAAATAGTCAAATTCACCGCTATCTTTAGTTACTCCAACATGTTAAGTTATTTATCAAAATAAGAGCTTAAACTACTCACACTAAAATTTAACATCGCTATGCGAATAAAAAGGAGTATGATAATGGACATTTGGAAACGGCCGAGCACGACTCATAAGAAATAAAGCATTCCATACCATAATGATTGAATTATAAGAACACTAGGTTTAATTACTTTTGACTTTTTATCATTATCGTAGTCTCTAGCAACCCTCCACATACTGTCCAGTGTCATCGTCACACCTAATAGTTAGAGGTGAATGGCAACCTTTTTTGTAGTATTATCAATTAACAAATTTAATTCTTAAATATCATATGAACATTTCTTGATAGTCCCGGAGAGAAACATATATTTAAAACCGCTTCTAAGTTGTATGTAAAAATAAGTATTATTTGCATGACGCAGATACTACTTTTACCACTGCGTGACTGCATGGGGAAATGAGGTAAATTTGGATTGTATAGCTGCACAACTATTGCCATATAATTGATAAATACATTTACATGTGGATCAATTTACCTGTTCAAAGTTTTCTACGTCATCAAATAAATGTTATTCTCGCTTTTCACAGATATTGCAATGTGTGAATTGTAAATATATAGTGTTGTGTATTGATTTCGATTTAAACAAACAGAAACATGTTCATGAAACAAAACAAGGCCAGGGAACTTTAAGACTGAAAAGAAAATCCATGATATG
>JAWPHD010003243.1:0-187500 GCA_037043455.1 Cyrtodaria siliqua | reverse complement strand
TGGGATCCCTTGGAAGTAACAAGCACAAACAAGAGATAAAAGTAGCAGACTCGGTTTTAATGAGTATGTTCATGAGAGGTAATGTAAGCTACAACACCGCTCACGTCTCCTAGCACCGGCATAAGCGATATTCTACTTTAAAGCCACAAAGATTGGGTTTGATGATCCCAAAGGAGGACCAGTTTCTCGGTTTGGTGTGCCAGTTTTTAGAAGGTGCTGTTATGCTTTCTGTGTACAAGAATGTCCTATATATTTTGTTCCCTTCTATACGAAATTAATGGTGGATCAGGACAAGCCTCCTTCATTCTATCAGATTTGTGTAAAGTGTTTATATGTTTTTGTACAATGCTGTGAATGTTAGGGAGAGCTGAACAATACGTTGTCACCAGAGGGACACGTCCGCCGACTTCTTTGGTTGATTTAACTGAAGCAATGTCAATCTGCTAATGCTGTTTACCATGTCCAGTTGTTCACTGACGTTTTTCGGATCATAGCCCCTGCGCCGTAGATGTTCCGTTATATCATCATGCCTTCGTTGGTACGACGCGTCTTTTTAGCAAATGCGTTTAGCCCTAATTCTGAGTCCGAATGTTATCGTTTTATTCATTGTACTAGGATGGTCCGACTTTTTGTGAAAGTACATATGTTTGTCTGTCTCTTTCGCCTACAGATCCGTCTGGATCATACCACTTTCAAGAGAGATAACGACATCAAGGAACTATATGCTCTCTGATGACAACCGTATTTCGACGTGGGTCCGTGGGTGAATTGAATTAAATTGGTTATTAACTGGAACTTATTCAATTCCTTTTTCCCATGTCTCCATATTCCCCACACATCATAGACAAACAGTAGTCAGTCGGTTTATTTTCAGATCGGCGCATAAGTTCCTTCTCCCAGTCTCCTAGGTATGTACATACATAATTCATACCCAAGCGAGAACCATTTGCCGTTCCTTCGGTTTGTAAATAGTGTTGGCTATCAAAGCTAAAACTATTGTATTCAAAGACAAAATCCATCATCTCCGGAACGGCGTTTGTCGGTAGAGATCTATCAGACCGTTTCTCCAGTTTATGTTTACGATTAGAGTTTCCGCATTTGTCTTATATCATTGTCCATGTAGGATTACCTTTTAATGTACGTGTTAAACATGTCGTCTGCTGTTGCTGGGTGAAAAAGTGTACATAAAAAAGATAAGATAATAATATCCGTTTTTTCCGTTTTCTAGATAGATGATGGATAAAAATAAGTATAAAAGTCGAACAGGAAATGCAGCTTTCACAGAACACAGTAAACCCAAAAACACGTAAAACGACACACATGAATGCAATGGTAATAAGGAGTAAATTTAAAAACCAATAGCTGAGGCCTGGAGTAGCTTTGCTGAAACCATTATCAATCTATTAGAAAAATCTATACCAGTGAGCAGAGTCAATCCACGGTCAACCAGAAATAACCCTATTATAGATAAAAATGCAATCAAAATCATCAGAATAAAGCACAGGAAATGGACAAAATATAAACACTGTAAAAATGATATGAACTATAATGAATATAAATTAGCAAGGAATAATGTTGTCTATGAGATGAGAAGATGTAAATATGTCTATGAAAAGGATTTGGCAACAAAAATCAAAACTGATAACAAACTATTCTGGAAATACGTCCGATCAAACACCAAAACAAAAATTTCTGTTAGTAACTTAGAAAACACCAATGGCGGTATAACAAGGAACGACAATGAAAAAGCCGAAGTACTTAATAACCATTTTGTATCTGTATTTACCAATGAAAATATTGATATTATACCAATACTGGAAGAAAAACCAAATTGTTCTAAATTAATAAACATCAACATTACAGAGGAAATTGTCAACAAACTATTATTTCAAATAAAGTCTTCTAAATCACAAGGACCAGATAATCTCCACCCTCGAATACTCAAAGAATGTGCGAATATATTGACTGCACCACTTACAAATCTCTTCAAGAAATCATTGGATGAAGGAAAATTACCAGAAATATGGAAAACAGCCAATGTGACTGCAGTCTTCAAATCAGGGAAAAAGGCTAAGCCGGAAAATTATCGACCAATCAGTCTTACACCGATATCCTGTCGGATAATGGAAAAAATTGTTCGAATGGAAATGGTTGACCATTTAATCGAGAACCAACTATTATCAATTCACCAACATGGTTTCAGACGGGGCTGCTCCTGTGCTACTCAGTTATTGGAGTGTCTCGATGACTGGTCAGAGGCAATTGACTGCGGTCAAGAAGTCGATGTCATTTATCTGGATTTTAAAGCGGCTTTCGACAAAGTACCCCATAAAAGCTTAATGAGTAAGGTTAAATCTATGGGAATAACTGGTAAACTTTATGACTGGATAGAGGACTTTTTAACAAATAGAAAACAGAGGGTGATGGTCAATGGGCAGGTCTCAGAACTCAGGGATGTCACAAGCGGGGTACCCCAGGGCAGTGTTCTTGGGCCTGTTTTGTTTCTTATTTACATCAATGACCTCCCGGACGCCATGTCCTGCACCGCCAAACTTTTTGCTGACGATACTAAACTGTATACATGCATAAATAGCCCACAGCGTGAGATAGACTTACAAGACAGTATCTTCACTGCATGTGAATGGGCTAAAAAATGGCAAATGATATTTAATGCCAAAAAGTGCAAACACTTACATATTGGTAATAATGATGAAGAATCCGATGTATTCTACATCAAGGATAATTCGAATAAAATAGAAGAAATTACCAAGGTAACACATGAAAAAGACCTGGGAGTAACATTTGACTCAAAATTAAAGTTCTCCTATCATATAAGTGGTAAAGTATCTAAGGCCAATAGAAACCTCGGTCTAATATATAAAACTTTTACATACATGGATAGAGAAATGTTTCTGTGTTTATATAAGTCCCTTGTTAGACCACACCTTGAATATGCTACGGTGGTTTGGTCTCCATACCTAAAAAAAGATATAATTGCCATAGAAAATGTCCAAAAAAGAGCGACTAGGATGGTGGAAAACCTCAGTAACTTTTCATACCATGCTAGACTCACTATGCTAGGACTACCAACCCTTGAGTATAGAAGAGAGCGGGCTGACGTGATTCAGGTTTATAAAATCTTAAATAATATCGATACAGTTGACAAAAATAAACTGTTCACTCAGGCCCCTGAGCTTGGAACAAGGGGAAATTCCAAGAAACTATTTAAAAAAAGAGCAAGAATTGATATTAGGAAATATTCATTTGCTTACAGAGTCGTAGAATCTTGGAATAAACTCTCTAACACTGTGATTGAGGCACCCACCATCAATTCCTTTAAAAGTAGGCTAAATTTACATTGGGCAAATCATCCAAATAAATTCAACCCAAAAAACTAATAAGGAACCGGAAGTCCTTCACTATGATATAAATCATAACTAGACTGGGAAAACAACATCAAAAAGGGCCTAAGAAACCTGTTGGTTTAGACTGGCTTCTACTACAGTATGAACAGTATGAACAATAAATGCATATGACGTCACAAACACAAAAAGTGTTGACAATAGGGCTACCGCACTGGAACGGTCAGTAGCAGAAAAGACCGCTGGGGGTTTAAACCAGGTTCGAGGGTGCACTAAACCTCACACTTACCCTACTGTCATCCCAATAAAACGGGACAGTGTAAATAAAGTCCCGCCATGAGCTATTCTCTAACCAACAAGGCAGCATTAATATGCAATATAAGTAAAACACAAAGATACTCGTGTATATATAAATACAAAAAACAATAGCCTAGAAAGCCACAAAGAAGGTACTCAGTGACTTGGCAGAAGCCAGAGCAACAAGAGAATAAACCATGGAGGGCACGATAAGACATGTTTGCAGAAAAACATCAAACCTCACCGTCCTTTTGGGCTTTAGGTAGACGTCATCATAGGGTCCATAGCCTGTCCGGTCATCGCACAATTAAAGAGGAAAGCTAAGTGGCAAACTGTAAATGGTCCACCACCAAGCATGCAGTGCGTTATAAAATGATAAACCTTTTAATAAGTTTAACAAAGATAGTATGAAAGTGATCATGACCAAAGATTTTACGAAGTTTGTAAAACACGTCACCATAGAAGCCAGGTTGTGATAGTCATTGTCGCAGAAGAGTTCTGAAATTACTTTTATTTTTGGAAAAAATATCAGGGTTACGATAATACAAATTTGCAAAGGTTTTATGAAGTTTATGGTAACGGTAACCCTGATGGAGTAGCTTTATAGTTATATAAAGATTACGAATATTAAAGTCCTCAACTCGAGTACAAGCTCTAGAAAAACGAATAAGTTGAAACACATAGACCCCATAAGAAGTTGCTCGGCGAACATCCCCATCCAAGTGGGGATAATTAACGATATCAAAATTAAAATTATATCTCTTGTCATAGATTTTGCTGATTACTTCACCATTTTTCAATAGAGGGATGTACATCTTGAAAAGAAAAAAAGCGATAGTATCAGAAATATTAGCTTTGTTAAGTTGAAGTTATTTAGTATATATATTAATAACTATAGTAGAAAATAAAGGGTTGTCCATGTTCAATATGTCATCCAGATACCGAGATGTGTCATATAAGGCTTCAATAACATCTGCCTGGGTATCTGGTGAAAAACATAAAATCTCACTCATAGCAATATAAAAACAAATCTGCAACTAGGGGTGCACAGTTCGTACCCAACTTCTATAAACGGTAAGTTCCATACCTTCGAAAATATTATCTAATAGAAAAATAATTGATTCACTAACTTCATGGCAAGTTCACATGAAAAGTTATATATAATGTAGAACAATCATAAGTACTTACAGATGAAGCTTAACGTTTATTGTAAATTTTATCAAGAACGTCGCCTGAATTTTCAATAGACCAAAATAAATTAATCCCAGAGTTTTTATAAGCTTTAGCACAGTATTGTTTAACGTGATCGTTAACGGCAGTGAGACAAAATGTTAAAAGTTTGCAGATATTTGTAGTGGTGCAAGAACTAGAATTGGAAATAAAACAGGCTTTATATGGTTGTTTGTGTTCTTTGGTAATCCAGTGCATCGTTGGAAGTCTGTTTTGCCTATTGTCTATTCCAGCCTTGAAAATCTTGGCTTCTGCATTATCTAGGCCATTCAGTTGTGTCTATGGATAGGTTTTTTGTCAAGGAATCCAGTTTTGACTCATTCCAGGGCTTATTAACTTATAAGTAAAATACAAATATTCAAGATGGCTGCCAAGAAAAATGGCTGCCGTGACATTAACATGACAATATATTGAATTCTAGATCAGCTTGGACACTGCATTTGGTGTCTATGACTAAGTTTTGGGATCATCATGGTGACTCATCTTTTTAATTAAGCGGTTTTAGTTATCTAGACGGCTGCCTTAAAGCTACAGAGTCTCTATATCACTCGATTTCTTCTTTGTAGGCGTGTCTTTATTTGTAATTTCATGTTCACCAGCTCACGTCGAAATCGAGTATTTAAGCGAGCAAATATAGCGCAAGAAATCATTTACTGTATATACATCGACCAGTGCACATCGTACCTATACAGAGGTAACAATACATTTTACAGATTGTTTTTTTTAGCCTCTTTCGGGGCTCGAACACACGGCCTTCTCATTTCAAGTCCGGTGCTCTATCCACTGAACTACAACGCTACTTGAGAAAATAGTATACTAACTACCATTTATTATGAGGCGAAATAACTTAACATATTTGAACGCAACTAAAGATGGACCAATAAGTATATAGTCCATATTGTCGCACGATTAACATTGCCTGGTGTAATACTGTATGTTATCAATACGAAACTAATACTTCGCCTCAAAACAACCAAATCTCGACTTGTCGTAGAGAACATGCGGACCCTAACTCGCTTTCTACATTGAAAAAGTAAATTCTTAAAATTATAGATACACGTATTAACTTTTATAATGCTAACCCCTCTTTACTACCTCCGAGACCTAGGTTTTCCTTTCATAATTTAAAATCGGGAATTCAGGAATTTCATAATAAATTTGTTTTAGTTCCTGCAGATAAAGCAGAATTCGGCTGCACCATTTGGTATACTCCAGTTAATTCTACTGAGGATGATGTTGTTTCCGCACATATCACTCGGTGCACTACTTTCAAGGCTAGTGTAAACGTTAAGCAAAATAAACTGCCTACCATGTACTGGATTCCTAAATTACATAAAAATCCGTATAAGGCTCGATTTATTTCTAATTCTAGTGCATGCACCACAACAAACATCTCCAAACTTTTAACTTCTTGTCTTACTGCCGTTAAAGATCACGTTAAACTATATTGTGATAAAACTTATGAAAACTCTGGGATTAATTTATTTTGGTCTATAAAAAATTCAGGAGACGTTCTTGATAAAATTTTCAATAAAGGTCAAGTTTCATTAATAAGTACTTATGACTTCTCTACACTATATACAACCTTACCACATCATCTTATTGAAGACAAGCTAATTTCTCTTATTCAAAAAACATTCGCTAGAGAAAATACTACATTTTTGACATGCAATAATATTAAAGCGTTTTTTACTAACGGCAGTTTAGACAATTATACTATGTGGACTTGCTATGAAGTTTGTGAAGCACTCATCATCCTATTAGATAATATTTTCGCCAGGTATGGTACCACCGTTTATAGACAAATTGTTGATATCCCTAAGGGTACGAACTGTGCACCACTTGTCGCAGATTTGTTTTTATTTTGCTATGAAAGGGATTTCATGTTGAGTCTTTCACCAGATACCCAGGCAGATGTTATTGAAGCCTTTAATGACACCTCTCGGTATCTGGATGACATACTGAACATTGACAACCCTTTCTTTCCAACTATGGTTGATAATATTTATCCTAAAGAACTTCAGCTTAATAAAGTTAATATATCTGATAATAACGCTTCTTTTCTTGATTTAGATCTCTCGATTTAAAATGGTGAAATAATTAGCAAGATCTATGACAAGAGAGATGATTTTAATTTTGACATTGTTAATTACCCCCACTTGGATGGGGATGTTCCCCGAGCAACTTCTTCTGGGGTATATGTGTCTCAACTTATTCGTTTTTCAAAAAATTGTACTCGAGTTGAGGACTTTAATATTCGTAATCTTTGTATAACTAAAAAGCTACTCAATCAGGGTTACCGTTACCATAAACTTCGTAAAACCTTTGCAAAATTTCATTATCGTAACCCTGATAAGTTTAAAAAGTTTATCAAAAGAGGTTATGACCCTATCATTTTGCAACGTACTGCATGCTTGGTGGTGGACCCTTTTACAGTTCGCCACTATGCTTTCCTCTTTAATTGTACGATGACCGGACAGGCTGTGGACCCTATGATGACGCCTACCTAAAGCCCATTGGGACGGTGGCGTTTGAAGTTTGTCTATGATCTTTCCTGTCGTGCCCTTAATGGTTTAATCTCTTGTTGCTCTGACTTCTGCCAAGTCATTGAGTACCTTCATTGTGGCTTTCTAGGCTTTTTTTTTTTTGTATTATATTTACACGAGCATATTTGTGTTTTACTTATATTGCCTTTTGATGCTGCCTTGTTGGTTAGAGATTCGAACATGGTGGGGATTTCTTTATTTACACTGTCCTGTTTTAATGGGATGACAGTAAGGTAAGTGTGAGGTTTGGTGCACTATAGAACCGGTTTAAACCCCCAGTGGCCTTTGTTGCCACCGACCGTTCCAAGGCGGTAGCCCTATTGTCAACCCTTTTGTGTTTGTGATGTCGTTTATTACTTTTGCCTTCTCGTTTGTCTGTTTCCGTGTTTGTTGTTGTGTTTTGTGGTTGACTGTCGTCCTTGAATGCTGCTTACCGTGTCCGATATGTTTATCTTTCTTTGTTATTTAGCGCTTGTTATTACGTAATGCCTATTTAGTGTTAAAAATGCTACATCATACCAATAAATAGCAGTGGTCTAGTGGTTCAGCGTACATCTTTCAAAACTTACAAGTGCAAGGCTGAGGTTCAAATCTCGTTCTGTGCAACTATGTTTTTATCACATATATTTTGGAGCCGTATATTTATCGATGTTACCTGTACGGAGGCTAAATAAAAATGTGAAATTTTACGCATCGATTTTTGCTTATATATCGACTTTTGGTGGTGTACGTCGATTTGAAACTACTTTACACGTGAATCATTCATATTCATGAGTTATTACCAGTTAAAATAGGGACTGTACAGCTTTAAGCGAGCAAATATAACGCAGGACATCATTTATTGTTTAGACATCGACAGTGCACATCGTACCTGTACACAGGTAGCATTATGATTTACAGAAGAAAATAAAATTGCCTCTTTCGGGACTCGAACACACGACCTTCTGATTTCAAGTTAGCTGCTCTATCCACTGAGCTATAACGCTTCTTGAGAAAATGGTATACTAACTACCATTTATTAATAGGCAAATTGACTTAACCTATTTGAATGCAACTCAAGAGGAATCAATAAATATATAGTCCATCTTGTCGGAAATGTAAATTAACATTACCTGATGTAATACTTTATTTTATCAATATGAAACTAATATTCTGCCTCAAAAGAGCCATATCTCGACTTGTTATTTAGCGCTTGGTTAGTTTGTGTTTGCGCTAGTTATACCGTAATGCCTATTTATTGTTAATAATGATAGGACATGCCGATAAATAGCCGTGCTCTAGTGATTAAACGTATGGCCATCAAAAATTAAAAGCGCAACGGCAGTGGTTCAAATGCAGTTCCGGGCAAGTATTTTTTTTCACATATATTCTGATGCTGTATATTTATCGATGTTACCTGTACGAGGACTAAATAAACATGTGCTAGTTTACGCATCGATTTTTGCCTTATATACCGACTGTTGGGGTGTTCGTCGATTTGAAACTACTTCACACGTGACTCGTTCATATTCATGAGTTATTACCAATTAAAATATAGACTCTGTAGCTTTAAATACAAAAAACCTGCAACCAAATGCATGTAAACGCCACTTATAGATATGGAGCTATCTGGTCCTGACACATTGATGACTGCTATGGCTGAGACGCAAAAACTAACAATACAGTGTGGACAGGCTTTTAAAGTCTTTATAGGGGATCAACAGCTGTACCGTTTGATGATTATTATTATGTGAGTACATCCTACGTTGTTCCAAATTTCGTTCCAAGACTTGAGGGTATGCATATGCTAAGGAGCTTTGTTGGTTGTGTATGTGTATTAATGGTTAATAGTGGGTTAGAAGAGGTTCTAAATGCTGTTTTGGAGGCGTATCAAGTATGCTCTACTGAAAGTACTATCCACAGAACACTAGTACTCTTAAGATAGCCATTGAGGAAGTCTTGCACTGCGTGTTAGAATGTATCATAGGTCATAAGTATGGTGTACGATCGGTGTCAAAACTACAGATGTAGGTGCACCGATAAAATTGTAGGTATAATAAAAAAATGGTAAGTGGCCAAATGTATTGTGTAAACCAAACTAAACATCACTTTTATTTACTTTTAATTGATCATTTATTACCGCCAGGGCGGATATCGGGGTAATAAAAGTGTCTGCTTTTTCTCACCTACTCGACAAATGTTTTCACAAGAACGGCGCGTTCTACCCGCAAATGTCCAACCACGCATGATTAATTACAGGTTAATTATTCTATTTAGAAATTTAACATGCAAGTAGTAGGTAAGTAATATTGTAATAAAGTGTCACATTTTAAATACAGTTACAATTACAAATAGTATACAACATTGTTATTTGATATCCTGCCATCATAGGCATATGAAACACCATAAAACACAATTGTACATGTTAAAACATAATAAAAGTTACAAATGTATTGCAATACAAATATTCAATAATTAAAGCTATTATTTAGTATTCGTTTACACATAATTAAAATGAAAACTACAATTAAATTATTCAAAACTCTCATTATTTTAAATAAAAATTAGTTTTAAACTCTCACCTTATATAGCAAATTACTTTTTTAACACAGTTATGCATACTCTCAATGCTAAAGAGTGTCGTTTATACATTTTTAAAAGTACGTTTGCTAATGTGTGCTGTAGCATATCAGAGTTCATTAAGAATGTTAATTTTTCAGTTGATAAAAACAGCAAAAACCTGTTTTCATATCTAATATCTGAATAAAACTCGCAGTCAATCAAAAAATGAGTTTCATCCTCGATTGTTGACTTGTTACACTATTTACAAACTCGTTCAGGGACAGATGCTTTTGGTCGAGTATATCTCCCTGTTTCAATTGCTAAGGGAAGATTATAGACAATGGCATAGTAATGCTTTTTAGGTTGTACGAACACAAATAAATTTTAATTTAAACATCGTAGATGCGAATGTTTTAGAGTCGTGTTTTATTCCACCCCTGCGCCCCCACCCCCATCTCCTCTCAGATAATGAAAAATCAAGCCCTCTGCCTTTATAGGTATATACATTTTTAAAACAACACGAAATCATAACAAAACAGTAAAAATAAAAGTAATTGAGGTGTGCATCTAGGTGCATAGAAATAGTAAGTAATTCCCGTAGCCAGGGCCGTGGGGGTGCGTTTCTTATGGCAAGTCTTTTTTGTAAACGTGTTTTATATGCCCACATACGGGTACGAAACAAATGAAAAACGAATGTTAAAAATAATACACTGAAAACGCGTCATTGCAGCATTTTCAGTCATTATTATCAACCTACCAAACCTACCCCTTACATAGAAAAGTGAGTACAAAATAATTGAAAAATAAAGATTCATTTAGATTGTACAAGAAATACAAAGAAACTCGTCAGACTACAGCATTTTTAGTACATGTATATATATTTAATTTTCTTGGGGGAGGACCCCACCCACCTCTCATACACACAGTGTGTAAGAGAGCATCAGATTGCAGCATTTTAGGTATATGTTTTTATTCAAGATTTCTTAGTGGAAGCTATCCCCCCAACCCACACCACACCACCCCATCCCGCTCACCCACTTTGACTCAATTACGCGCAACAAATTTCAGGCCTGATAGTATACACTATTATATATTTGTTTAACTTGTATTGATGATGACAATGCTTAGCTTTGAATGAAGAAGTCTTCAAATAGTGTCTTTATTTCTATTAACATGTATCATGTATATCAATCTCATTGAAATCAGACCCTCTATTACTCTACGATACTTTACGCTATAAGCGAAGAGTATTAAGAGTATGTAGCTGAGAGTATCAAAGTATAATTAGGATTTGATGTTAAGGAGATTGATAAAATATAAATCTACTTATTATAACACTACTAAAGCTTGACGACAACGATAACTTCTTCGTGTTGTCATTATTTAAATGTTGAAGTTTAAACTCTGAAGTCTGAAGTGTGAACTCTGAAGTCTGAAGTCAGAACTTTTAAGTCTGAAATTTCAAGTCTGAACTCTGAATTCTGAATTGAATTGAATGTTGTTTAACGGCTCATCAACACAGTATAGGTTATTTAGAGCCGCCCCAGAGAGAGGGGAAGGATACATAGGAATCCGGGAACCTGCCCTACTCTTATTATCGAATAGATTCCTATGGTTCTTTAACGTGCTCGGAGGATAGACGGATACACGGGACCGCCCGGTTTACGTCCCCATCCGACGGACGAGGCTAAGGTCAAGTGTCTTGCCCAAGAACACACCGACGGAACTCAGTGGCACCACGGAGGATTGAACCCGGGGCCTCCGGTTAGAATTCTGAACTGTGAAGTTTGAACTCTGAAGTGTGAACTGTGAAGTCTAAAATATAAACACTGAAGTATGAACTTTGAAGTCTAAAGTCTGAAGTCTGAAGTTTGAAGTCTGAACTCTGAACTCTGAAATATGAACTCTGAAGTCTGAACTCTGAAGTCTGAACTCTGAATTTGAAGTCTGAAATGTGAAGTGTGAAGTGTGAACTCTGAAGTCGGAAGTGAAATGAATTAAAATACCACGAATACGTTTTTGCTGTCGTCAAGCTTTAGTAGAGACTATACTTTATATACAAAGGCAATATTCTGAATACACCGACACACTTAAGCCAGTGTTTTTTAGTATCATTATTTGTTTTACAACCATACATGCTTGTGGACTCATAGTGTCCATCCAGATGTTTATAGAATACATAGAGAATAATAAATGGGTATTTTCATATCACACCCTATATCAGGCCTGATACGCCGTATCAGCCCGAGAGCTCTAGCTCGAGGGCTGATATGGGTCGAGGGCCTGATATAGGGTGTGATATGAAGATACACATGTTTTATTCTATTTATCATATACTTCAGCTTTGTCGTAATGTCAACTTCAGCTCACTCACTACGCTCTTTTCAAGGGAGAAAAAAACAACAGTTTTTTGTTAATAGATCTAGTCCATTCTGATGTACCTAGAACGGCTCGTAGTAGAATATCTAAACTGTGGTTGGACCTATGAAGCCTGGGCTATGGAATACTGGATGGTCAGAAATGTTTATCGAAACACCGTGTATGCGGTACGGTCGGTGGCTTGTTGGTATTACACTCAATCCATCTGCTCTGAAAAGATGGGCATTGAGTCTTTATATATGCACATCAAAGATGTAGCCGATATGAGAGAAATTAATACAAACTCCTACAGGTTACACAAACGAGCAAAATGGTCCCCACTGCACCCAAACGAAATGGCAGCGTAGGTCCACACTGTACCACAAAGAGCAAATTAACCATACTTGTGTAAAAAAAGGACGATACATAACACAATGAGAGGTGAAGACATGGTTACCGACTTGGAAAGGTCAGTAGGCACTATGACTCACTGGTTTTTTTAAATCGATTTTAAGTGTACACAATCTCGCTATTAACATGTCTTCGGCACTCAAATTGACAAGACAATGTAAATAAAAGTACATCCAATCAATAGAAAATCTCTAACAATAAAGTCCACATCCAGAGAAATTAGGAAATGATACATGTATGTGTTATTGTAAAACTATATAAAACATAATAAGAAACACAGCAGTTACAGTCAAAGAGAAAACCAATCTAGGGTATGACCACAAATCCTAAGGTCCGAACATTTCATGCTCCAGCCTCCCCTTTCAGGATTACACAAGGGGCAGTCATATGAGGTTGTCCGGTCATCGCACAAGAGAAAAGTGAAGTGCAGTAACTGACTGTAAAGGGGTCAAACAATAAGCATGAAGTGCATTGTAATACTAAAGGGTCGTATTTTCTTTTCTGCCGAAATTCCTGATTAATTTTGTAAAGTGGTCAGGAAATCCGTCACATCCGTCACACCTCTTTAATTTCCTAAGTGTATGTATCACATCTCTATAGAATTAAGGTTGTGATATTCCCAGTCGCAGAACAGTTTTTAGGTTGGTGTTTTACTTCTCCAGCAGGTTTTCGTTGAGGCGATGGAATGTTGAGAAACATCTGCCAAGTTTGTGATAACGAAAACCTTTTTGAAGGAGTTTACTTGTAATAACTTAATTTCGATAATTGAAATCCTTAACATCGTTATATGCCAGTTCAAGATAACCATAAAGAAGAAATGCAGCTCGTATGAAATACCATGCATGAATTAGAGAACCTTAGCAAAGCATGGAGCCATTTTTATCGATGGTAAAGACGTCCTGTGGTTATTGACCGTCAAATGGTACAGTCCAAGACTTGACCAATTCTGGAGCTATATTTTTATCAAACTGGTCAAATATGAAGCCTCTTTCTCGCTCCTGTGACAACGCGATTAAATATACCGCCAGAGCGGTTGTGCATCTGAGCAACACTGTTCAACTGCAAGATGTGGTTGTTACACTGCACTGTTTTCTGTCAGCGCAACATGCCAAGCAACTGCCAAAATAGATGGACAAAGATGCTGCTGAGTATCGATGAAGTATTTTTGTAGACATCTCGCCTGCATTTTTTTCCCCCCAAAAAAATCAAATCCTTAATATTTTGAATATAGGAAACTTTAAGCATGGCAATTTTGTATGTCATACATAATGATGTAAATTGTTGTGTAAAACAATTTCAAAACAAGTAGTTTTCAATGATTGTTTCGTTGAATTTATGTTTCAATCAGAATATTTTTCATTAAAATGCATTTAAAATGCACTTATTAACCTTTGACCTTATTTTTTATAATATGTTTGCCTTAATTTTGCTATGTTTGTTAACTGTAACATGTATCTTACACAAAGATGCTTATTTTTGGGAGAATAAATGCTATACATTTAACATCGTTTTAATTAGTAGAACCCTATATCATTTGTTGGCACTCAGCTGACCTTTGACCTAATTTTGAGGCTCATGAGCATTTACAGCTTTGGCATGCATTGGAACGGTTATCCACACACCCTAAGGTTAACGTTAAGCATGCATGCCAAATTATACTAAATTTTGCCATCAAAAGTTTTTTTATCGCGTGATGGACCACTGACTACAGTGGTTGTTTCAATTTGTTTCTTTTGACAAAATATGCACAACTGGCTTATGTTTTTCCTTCCAAGGGATCCCATTGTCAGTATTTATTATCATTTACACTATCATTTGTTTAGTGCTGTGTGGCGGCCGTAACAAGTTGCCTCGACTACAAATCAGTAGTGTTTTTACTTACTGGTCCTTTGAAATCATCAAACCCAATTTTGTGGCTTTAGAGTAGAATATTGCTTAAGCCGGTGCTAGGAGGCGTGAGAGGTGTTGCACTTAACCTTACCTCCCATCTACAGGCTCATTAAAACCGAGTTTGCTACTTTTATCTCTTGCTTGTATTTGTTGCTTCCAAGGGATCCCCTTTTCAGTATTTATTATCTGCACATATACAGATAGAAACAAAATACAATACTCGATATATCTTGCTAATAGATACTGTTATAGATAGAATAGATAGATTCTTAAAGAATATAGTAGATTCTCCACTATGTCACTATGGCGGAATAGAAAATACGCATCACTTTTTCTTCAGTTGTCCGATGTATCAAACTAGTCGAGACGAACTTATGCATGCTCTAGAACTGTTGTGCACAGTTTCACGTAAAACAATTATTTTTGTAGATTTATCAAACCAAACAAATGTGGCAATATTTGAAGCTGTGCATATATATCTACTAGCAAGCAAACGGTTTTAATTTGTTACGAAAAAGATTTCACTACATTTCTAATTTAGGAGTTCTATTAACTGTTAACATTTTGTCAACTGGTACACGTCCTCGTCCCTATGCCCCGCCCTTACCCAAGAGTTCCCTGTTGCTGTTTTTCCTTCTTCCTCTGACATCTTCACTTCCCTATACGTTTTCTTTCTTCCTGACTAAATAATACTACACAACTTTGGTCATATTGATGTTAATTTGTATTTACCGCCAACATCAATTGCATTTGACAAATACCAAGGAGAGGAACTCTATAAGATTTTTGTTTCGTTCCAATCCTATTAATTATGTACTGTACCAATATATATATGTTGTAAATATGTTGAAATAAGATATGTTTCAACCAAAAACTACCAGACGATAATGAGCGCCAACGAAGCAACAGTGCACGGAAGCATACTATCATTTAGAGTCGGAGACATGAGGTACTCACACCTAGGGAACTCCGTCACTAGAGTGAATGATAAGCTGTATGTCACTAGATGGAATGATCTGTTGTCAGTGATTTATTTACAAACAAACCATTCACAACAATCATTCCATCTAGTGACATACAACTTAAACTAATCATTCGCTCTAGTGACAGAGTTGGACGTTTCTAAATGCCATATAATGTAAGGTCCATTTACCAAATAACTGTTATGTATCTCAAAATATGTATAGAAAATTGGGAAATTTCCGAGAGATCGAAAGTTGGTTTTCTAACATTATTTTGATATGTTGAGCTCCCGATTTTCAAGCTGCTATTTTAATTATCACAATCCAGTTTTGAAGAAACCAAACTAAAATACCAGTCATTCATTTATATTTGTATCGACTGTCGCACACCACCTAAGGGGACATTCTATTACCATTCTACTGTAATAAACTGATACCCTTCAGGCGTCAACTTTCTATTAAAATAATAATTATTCTATCATTATTTTATGGGGGTCAATTTTTTCTTCCTTACACCGGATTTCTTTTCTTCCTTTTTTCAATAACAACTGTTTTCAAAAATGGTCTATAAAAGTTATATCGTTTGATTGGAAATAACATAACTAAGAAAATGAGTAGTAGTTAATTTTTATTAAAATCGGTACTTTTGAAGTCATAATGAGTTAAAATAA
This sequence comes from Cyrtodaria siliqua, assembly GCA_037043455.1. Classification (NCBI taxonomy): domain Eukaryota; kingdom Metazoa; phylum Mollusca; class Bivalvia; order Adapedonta; family Hiatellidae; genus Cyrtodaria; species Cyrtodaria siliqua. Next base: position 171,232 of record JAWPHD010003243.1, on the reverse strand, counting down.
GAATTTCACCGATGACGTCACCGAAAATGTAAGCACTCCAACGCGCATCAAAGCTGTGCATGTGATTTTGTTTTAATATCACCCTGTGATTAACTATCACCCTGTACAATCACCCTTGCGTGAGATAGTAACATATGACACACTGTTGTCTTTAGGGATTGAACATGGGCGTTTTATTTGAGATGTAAGTAAGTAAGTAAGTAAGTAAGTAAGAAAAGTAAGCATTAAGTAATTATAGTGGCATGTGTACAAGTATCAACATATCAGATATATAACATGGATATTTCAACCGGTCCAATGGACCTATAAGTCATCTTTACAAAATTTTCATATGATAGACGTGATAAACTAAGTATATATACAAAGGTATCTTATTTACAAAATCTGCGCTCCGGATATTATAATCATATCAATTTAATTTAAATATAAAATGAGAGAATATGAAACACAAGTACAATTATTATAAATGACACTAAGATTAAATATCAGGTCTTCATCCTCTCGCTGTGAGTCAACCGAGTTAATGACATGATATTTTATAGCATAATTATAATAACTTAGTGAGCGGTAGCTAGCATATTTCACTACCGCTCATGAACAGTCTCAATCAAACCGAGACTGCAATATTTCGTACTTGTGGTGCTCGGCCGTTTCCAAAGGTCCATTATCATACTCTTTAGTATGAACTACATTACAACTGAGGGAAAACAGTTTAGAAAGTTTTTGGTTGCACCCTAGAAATAATACATTTTTGGTTGTAAAATAAAGAAACTACTGCCATAGACACAATATTTTATTAAACATCACCAATAACATTCGAACATCTTAATGACGTAACGAATAAATGAACGTAGGAGTGAAGCCCGTAAAGTCCCAAAATGTCAGTATATTTTGTAAACTGTATTATTTCATCTAATAAACTTGTTAAACATTTTTCCCTCAGCAAACATGTAAGTAAAGTGTTTAATTTCCATACATGGTATTTCGTCTTCTGAGGAATGCTTTCGCTAAATATTTAACAACTTTTCTAGGAAAGTTCTTAACTAGATATATGAGTGTGTCAGGTTCGTTCATAATGAATTGAAAATCAATTAATTGTCATAAAATAAATCTTCCCTTATATCGTTATAGAATGAACAATTAACTAAAACATGGATCTCATTCTCAATTTGAGTGTCATTGCAAAATCTGCAGTCATTGTTTAGGCGGCTCTCTAACGTAACGGTCAGTCTTTACCCTTTATGGTAGAATACCGCACCTAAATTAAGCAAGAATCGATCGTTCATGTCAGCTCAAATTTAACAGTGTATATTGTTCACATTCAAATTGATCGTTAATTATTACATATGTTCTTATTTTAGGCAATTGTCTTATGTCAGTTTTCCAAATATCCGAATAGTATTCAACAATTTTACTTTTTATTGTTTCGATATTCACCACTGATTTCCTTTCAAAATGGTCAACAACATTTAATTTTAACATAATGGATTTTAAATCACTGGACCAATTATTTCGACATCGTGTGTAATCTACGGCTTAACACTTAACACTTATTACTTAACACTTAACACTTATAGCTAGGGACCAAAACCCAGGTTTTAGGACCCAATTTAGACACGCTGGACAAAAGCACCAAGCCTTCCCCAAATATGTGGTTTATATTTCTCCATATTTTAAAAGGTTCCCCAAGGGTTTGTGAATCCCTAAATGTATTTTTTTGGGTCAAACATTTGGAAAAATAAAAAAAAATGGTGATTTCTGGAATAGTTCAATAAAAATATATTTTCAATGTTTATTCATTATTTTATTTACCCATTTAAGTGTAATGATATAATCCTACGAAATAATAAATACATAAAGGGATAAATGTCTTTTGGCAAAACATATGGAAAAAAAGAGTAAAAAAACACTAAAACTTCTAATTTCTGGAAAAGTTCAATATGTTTTTTTTTATACATTTCATCTTTTTTTTAAAAGGGTCCCAAAAGATTTGTGAATCCCTAAATGTATTTTTTTTTGGTTAAAATGTTGGAAAAAAACTAAAACTGCTGCTTTCTGGAATAATTCAATAAATATATATTTTAAATGCTATTCATTATTTTATTTAAGTGTAATGGTTTATATGTATGAAATAATAAATAATTTCTGGAATAGTTCGATAACAATTTTTTTCTTTAACGCGACTGTTATTTTCGTTTTCCATATTAGGTATAATACTATTTTAAATGCTTATTCATTATTTTATTTATTATTATGAAATGTCAGAATATCCCTAATTTCCGATATCACCATTATGTGGTCCTGCCTTAAAACATGTTTTTACTGACAAAAATGCGAAAGCCTGTTTAAATTTGTCTATTACATGTTTTAATTTTACAACATGCACATTTTTAAGCCGAAATTAAGGTTTTATTTCATACCCCAGCTTTGAGGTTTTATTTCAAACCGCAGCCAAGCCTGAATTCGCTTCTTGAAGAAGGGGTTGGATGGGGTATGAAAGTTAATACTCGGACCACGTAATGCTCGGTATAATGATACCTTTTTTGTAATTAATTAAACCAATCAATCAATCAGTCAATTAATCAATCAATAAATCAATAAAAAGGATACATGTGGGTATTTTGCAAACAAACAAAAAAAAAGGCAAAGAAAAGAAAAGAACTAAAACTGCTGATTTCGGCAATAATTCAATTAAAACATATTTGTATTAGACTTTGTTTTCATTTAAATCTTTTTATAAGAAGGGAACCTTAGACATAAGCCATCTTGGGTGCGGTCTTGTGAGTAACATGACACATGTGGCCTGTACATTGATGGGTGTATGTATATTGAAACATACTGTGTCTATGTTCTGTACAAACATGTAGGTAGGTGTGGTCTTGCGTGTAACATGACCTGAATCTTTGTGGGAATGGGAATTTGAAGCCCGCTACTCTAGGTTCTTTACAATGGGTGGGTGTGTACTTACTTGTAACATTACAGTTATTGCTTGTATCTGTATGAGTGTGAGCTTCTTGAAGCCTTCTGATTCTATATGTTCGTTTGTACAATATGTGGGTATGGTCTTACGTGTAGCATTACAGGTGTTGAGTGTGAGCCACTTGAAGCTTCTGACTCTATATGTTCGTCTGTACAATTTGTGGGTGTATATTTACGTATATGGTATGGCCTTTATAATTTTGAGTATGAGGAGCTGTATCAATGTTCTGCACAATATGTGGTGTAACATGATAGGTGTGGCCTACATCTGTATGAAAATGGGCTTCTGACTTCGGAAGCTATGTTCTGTACAATGCATGGGTGTATACTTACGTGTAAATTGACATGTATGGCCTATATTTGTATGAGTATTGGCTACTTGAAGCATTCTGACTATATATTCCATACAATACTTGGTTATAGGCTTACACATATATATATATATAAGGAGAAATATTTGCGAACTACCAAGGACAGACAACCTTATGCATTCACTTCATTAAAGGATAGCTGCAACACACGCTGATAAAATGTATCTCTACATCACAACACATTCGTCTGGAGGCACAATTAACACATACACGCATACATACATACGATTATAGCTCATATGCGTGGGATCACATTTAAGCATTAACCACACACTGCTATATTAATACAGTGACAATGAAAGGTGCCGGATCTTTAGGATACTGTGAATTCAGTAAATATATTAAAGTGAGATAATTTGAACTCACTAGGGCAACTTTCGAAAATTGGGATCTCGTAAGAGATCCACGTTCACAAAGCAGAATGGTATATAGGGAGAAATATTTGCGAACTGCCAAGGACAGACAACCTTCGGACGAACTACGGCAGGGCGCCTAGCTATGAATGTATTGATCTTCGGTCTCTCGATGCATTGTTCGACTACACGTTGTGTACAGTGTTTAAATTTGATTATGATTATTCCGGTTGACAACGGTGTATTTGATGATCAGTGATGCGTGCGCACGATAAAATCGTGCTGGATTTTGAGTTGATTTGTCATTCGAGGCTCGGATAGGCAATTGTTAACAACAACACATTTTATCTGCAAACTTCAATAGTTTTTCGAGCTATTTTTCTGAGATGTCATCTCCTGGTGACGAGTCGTTATCCTTTACGACTTCTTCTCGTGGTGACAGGGGTTCCAGAGGTGACATCAACCTAGACGACAGCAGGATAGCGTCCAGAACGTCGACGTCTGACGGTCAAGGATTCGTACCACATAGTGGAGCCGCTCAGGGCACAGGGAGCCGCTCAGAGCACATACGACAGAGACGCACGTGGCCCAGGTAAGCCCTCTGGGGATTGTGTCAATCGTCTGCGGAGTCGAAAGCCATCAAAAAACTTAAAACCGTACAATCTACCGAGAAGCATTTTGATTCTTCTTCCTTTCCTACTTTTATGCATTCAACTGGCGGGACCCGGCCATTTCCGGTCACAGTCTTCCAACACGCACGAATTACTTTACCCGGCAGCAAAGTACCCAGATATCACAGCCTTTTCGTGGACAACGCCAGGCCTCCAAGCGTGACGTCTGTTTCGGATGCGGTCGGGCGGGACACTACAGGCGCGACTGTGTCTGGGTCAACCGAAATACGGGCTCAAACTTCAATACAGCAGTCCTCAATAGAGAGTTCACGGGAGTGCAATCACCAACATACACCCATACATATTTAGTACTATATTAAACTATTTGATAGGGAAGAATTCTTTCAAATTCATGAAGCTGTCACTCTACGGGCGTTAAAAGCAAAAGTGTTAAAGGTGGAATTAAGAAGCATGTATCCTATTGGGAGAATACTGTGGGTGCTAGTCCTGATATTGTTGAGGTTTTACGTAATGGCAATAAGATTCCTTTTTTGACTACGCCGGAGTCTTTATATCCTCAATAATAAATCTGCAGCAGACAACATCAATTTTGTTCAAGATTCTTTAGCAGAAATGTTAGAAGCAAAATACATTATTGAAACGCCTTTTGTTCCGCATGTTGTTAATCCGCTAAGTGTTTCGATCAATACTATATATAATATATATTTTTAAAAATATCTTTGTATCACAAATAAAAAGGTTGTATTGGTACATATATTTACACTAAGAGTCGTTTTTCATTATTTAAATACATATACCGGAAATTATCAGTTTATCCCTTTAAAAAAATCAGTTATTTTAGTACTCAGTTTATCTATATTACATTTATTTTCACGTGTGAACAATTCTATGAATTTCGGCATGTTTGGTCATGAGTAAAAATATTTGTTAATATACTTTTTTCTATCATTTAGAAATAACGGCATACTAAAACAATGTAATGCAAACGTTCCGCAATACGATTACCATCACATAGGCGTAGGAGCCGGGGGTGGGGGCCGGGGGCATTAAATCCACGTTAAAATATATGTGATTATTATTTAATTAATTCAACTGAAAGGAACACAGAAAGATGCGATTTACGTACACAGCGTGTCAAGTTCAGTTTTTATGCATGAATAGGAAACTCGCATTTAGGTCAGTGGCCGGGAAATATTGGTTTTTACTAAATTGACAAAAGTGATGATCGAGAATTTGAATATCACAAGTCGCGTCGTTAGACATATGTTGGAACCCTTTATTTATGTTACAGAGATGCTGGAAAACTTTATTTATGTTACAGAGATGCTGGAACCCTTTATTTATGTTACACCAATGTTGGAACACTTTATTATGCAAGCACAAATGGGGCCAGCATTTTTTGATGTCGGATAAGATATGCTATGACCAATTAAACTCATAGGTATTCGTAGCGACAAACAGTATTGTTCTTAAATATCGATACTTTTCTTAGTAGTTAAATGATTAATTGTAATATGGTTAAACTTTCTTATAGTATTCTATTCTAAAAAAGTAGAAAACTATTGCTCAATCATTTCCCTAACCGTAAACGACATTGTGTTGCGGAAATCAGGTAAATCAGGCTGATATAAAACGTATACTGATTTTATCCAGGCGACGAGATCACTCGCATGGCACCTTGGCCATTAATACGGTATCGGGAATTGTAATTGAAAAAAATGCTCCTAGCATCGACGTAACCTCCTCGTCACCGACCCTAGCTCCGGTTTTTGCCGAAAATTGGCGATAAATCCGTTGTTCTCTGTTTTCTGATAAACCAGTTTAGTACTGAGTAATGATTACAAGAAAATCTTTCATCTCCACATCAAACAACAGCTGACTTTCATAAATAAATAAGAATATGCACCGAAAAATTGCGATCTGTTGAAGAAAACACACACACCTTACAATCTTGTAATAGCCTAGGCGTGAAATTAAACAATAATTTGTAATATTTTTGCAATTTAGACATACTTTGAACACATATAATTGGAATAGCATTCCCTGATTTTTGAAATAAATCGTTGGATTAATGACATTATGAAAAACAACGAGCTGAACTCACCTTTAATTTGTCATTCTAATCCTTGTCACTACCTCGGAAGTGACTCTCGTTTACATATATATCCAAAATGTGCTAGAGTCAATGTTTAGTACCCGTGAATAAGTACTACTGTTTTACAGTGGTTCACTTCGGTTGGAGTTCAGCTCCCTTCATTTTTAACCAAAACGCTCCGTGAAATGGTAATTTTCTGGAGATTCAATAGTATTAAAATAGTAATGTTCTTAGATGATAGCTGGGGAACTAATTCCACGTAAAGTTGCTATTTTCGTTCAAAATAGTCTTGTTTCAGCAGGTTTTGTCATTAACGAAGAAAAGTCCGCGTGGGTCCCTGTGCAAATTCTTGAATGGATAGGACTAGTATGGAACAGTCGAGAAAACATGTTTCTATGATGCCGGTTATAGGTAATTTAGCTAGGCTCATGACGCGCTACCTATATGCAGAAATAGAATCACCACTTACATGGGACACCATTTTCAAGATTAATAGTGACACTTTTTGCTTTTTAGAACTATTTTTCTGGCTGTAAAATATTGATAAGGTCAACTGCAGAAATAATATATTCTGCCGTCATGCCAAATTCAGACTTTAGTGTTTTCTGACGCCAGTAGTTTTGCAAGCGGAGCGTACATAGTTGAGACTCCTTTTAAGGTTTTCCGTGATTCATGGTCACTCGAAGATAGTTCTAAGAGTTCTACTTACAGAGAGATGAAAGCTATTTACTTAGTTATGATAGCTTTTTGCGATACGCTTAGAAACAAGTCTGTCAAATGGTTTTCAGATTCACAAAGCTGTGTTCACATTGGTCGGTAGTATGAAAAAGACTTACAAGATTTAGCGTTGAGTATCTTCGAGTTGTGTTTGAGATTTAAGATAGATCTTGACATTCAATGGGTTCCAAGGGAACTGAATTACATAACAGATAGTATTAGCAAAATGCGTGACACTGATACATTTTTTGCTTTCTTAGATGGTCTTTGACATGACATCGATAGATTTGCTAACTCTGAAAGTCGGCAGTTATTTAGATTTAACTTTAAATATTCAGACTATCAGTCTGATGCTGTGGACTGTTTCACACAAGATTGGCATGGTACAAATAATTGGCTAGTTACACCCATTAACTTGGTTAATAGGACTTTTTCACATATATTAGCCTGCAAAGCTCACGGAACTCTTGTTGTTCCGAAATGGCCAAATTCCGCGTTCTGGTCCACCATATTTGAGGAAAATATGTTGATGTTTTAGACCTGTTTGTCCGTGATTATATCGTATTAGTTTCTAGACGGTTTACTAGCAAAGTGCTTGCTATTAGGATTTAGTTTAGGTGCGAATGATGATCATGTTGTTCGACTTTTATTCTTAGTTTGTATCTCATAGGATGATTTACATTCATAAATGCATATTATATGATTATCTTCGATACGTACACATGTGTCTGTGTCCGTTTACAGCCTCTGTAAACGAAGTTCTTGTGCCGTACAAGGAATCGTTAAGATGTTGATTTAAATGTACGCAAGGTATACGAGAATAAATTGTACACTAGTATAAGATTTTAAGAGTCTAAACGAAAATATTGTTCCTCACAAGGATATATTGATATGCTATATAAAGCCTCTACAAACGAAAGTTTTGTGCCTCACAAGGAAAACGTTAATAGTTTGATATAATTGTTCGTATGTGATACGACTGTAAATGAAATTCCTGTGCCTCACAAGGATATATCGAAATGCTGTATAAAGCTTACTTCAACATAATTCTGGGTTCATATTGTTATTTACACGCTTATTATAGTGACATTCATTATATATAATGATTAATGGTTAATTGAAACATAGATCTCTAGATCTAAGCAATGTTGATCATAATATATTTTCTTTTTAAATTATATCAGGGGTATATGAATAAAAATGAATGGGAGGTAATTGTTACAAAACTAGTTTGATAATTATGTAGCAGTTGTTTCCCTTGCACAAGATCAAATTATTACCTTCAATTAATTTATAATAATTCGGTCATTAATGTAGGTATATCTTTATTATTATAAATGCTCAAATAATAAGTTAATTAAGAACCTATAAATATGTTGCTACAATTAAACTATCAATCGATCTGCTCTCTGTCGAATCTATTAATAGTGTACTAATACTACGCTTCATTTTATAAGGTCTGTGTAGCAATTATGCTAGGACCAGTCCAGGTATATACGTCACTTCCGGTTTGTAGCCTGGAATTCATTACAAATCCAGAGCTCATGCAAAGCAGACGTTGAACCAATACAGTGGAAAACCTCCATCTGACTGTGTCTGACTTCTGATTATGTGAGTTACCATTTGTAATCACTGTGTAATATGTATGTCTAGGGCAAGATTGCTTTATCACACTACAATATTTGCCACCGTAGTATTTGATATCAATATTTAAATACTCGTATATTGTTTTATAGATTTGACGGCGGGTACCGTTTTGGATTTGTGACAGTTGATTTAAGGTATTTTTATAATTAGAACTTAATGATTTATTCGCGTTTTAATGTTTTCCATTTGACAGGTGCGATCAGTACGGGAATATGGGAACACATGAATTCGGACTCCCTTCTCCAACCCGAACTCAAGACTTACCAAGAAAATCTTATGCACTTCATTAAGACATTAAAAGCCGCCAATACCTACAAGCAATATAGTTGCTATTTTAAACAGTTTTGCAAATGGTGCAAGAAATTTGGATTTTGTTCATTGCCGACCTCTGACTACCATGTAGCTTTATTTTTGTCCGCTTCAGCATCCAAGTTAAACGCCGCACTAAATGGCATAACATTCGCTCACAACGTTGCTGGGTTCCGGGATCCATGCATTTCTAAATTAGTTAAGTTTACTAAAGATGGTATTCTTCGCCATACTGTCAAGCCTACTGTACAAAAGGTGCTATTTCGGTCGACAATCTTAACGAGATTATTTGCAAATTTGGTTTCTCTGATAATTTGATGGATAGTAGATTTACAGCAATGTGTCTTGTAAGTTACGCTGACTTTCTCCGTTTTGATGAGCTAGTTCACTTAATACGAGCTATCCTTTTTGAAGAAAAGCAGATGAAAGGTTTCATTACCTCAGGGAAAACTGATCAATTTTATAAGGATAAAACAGTGATTGTGGCAAGAACTGGAAAACCGACATTCCCTGTCAGGCATTTAGAAAAAAATTGGCCGATAATCCTTCCAATTCAACTGACTTTATATTTAGAAATATCCAACATTCTAGCAAATCACACACATATAGTCTCAGGAAAGGAGGTCATATTTCTTATTGTAGAGCCAGAGTAATTTTTATGGAGAATTTATGCGAAATTGGGTTAGATTCCACGGTGTTTGGGTTACACTCGTTCAGGTCAGGTGGATGTACTAGTGCTGAAAATAATGGTGTTAGTGAGCGCTTGTTCAAGTAACACGGTCGATGGAAATCGGATAATGCCAAGAATCGTTATGTTAGAGAGTCAGACAAAGTTAAAAGGACTGTTTCCTTAAATCTTGACATTTGAGGCTTTTCGATGTTTTTAGATCCTGGGAACATACGCCGCTGGATATAGGGGATGAAATAAAATACAAATATTGATACGAGGGGCGTTCATTATATAATGCAACTATCATTACAAAACACAAAATAACAATCATATGCACACAACTTTTAATACATCCCTTCAAAATACTCTCCTTTTACACGTATGCACAATTTCAACCTTTTAAACCAATTTTGGAAATCGCTGGCATAGTCCTTTTTAGGGACACCTTCCAAATACTGGAATATTGCAGAACCAATCGCATTCCTGGAGCGAAATCTTTGGCCCCCTAAGTCTTTCTTGATGCGGGAAACAAAAAAAAGTCACAAGGGGCCAGGTCTGGAGAATACGGAGGGTGACAAAGTACAGTCACGCCCTTTTCTTTCAAAAGCTTGTTAACCGTCGCAGACTTATGAGCAGGAGAATTATCGCGTAACAGTGACATGCGTGATAAGCCAAGGGCTGGGCGATGTTTTCTTAACCTCTGTTCCAGTTTTTTTCAATACAAGGTCCCTATACATAGTTCCTGTTACTGTTCTACCTCGGGGAATCGCCACTTGCGCCGTTTCCCCGCGACTTTTGGTGAAAATAGCATACATCACTTTCTTCACACTAATGGTCCGTTTTGCTACAGATGGTCTTCTGGTATCTTTTGTTGCCCATATTTTATTACTTGTTTTCCTGGTAGGTTCATAATAATGTACCCAAGTTTCGTCGCCTGTCACTAAGGTTGAAAACGCTCGTTGGTCAAATTTAGGGTATTGTTTCAACAATTTACGGGCTAGCGAAACACGCTGCTTCTTCTGGTCTTCCGTTAAGAGGTGGTGGATCCATCCAGCAGAAATTCTTCTAACTTTCAAAACTTTCTTCAATATTTTAAAATAAACACTTAATCCAAGTATTTGGGAGCTGAAATCATTAACCATAATTATACACAGTGTATATGAATACGTCTACTCAAAATGACGATCAAATCAAAACTATTGCGCGGATTATAACAGGTTTGATATCATTTAAAAGGTAATGGATTGGGCCGTAATATAAAGCAAAAAAACATGAGGATATCGAGAGTTATCTTCAATTGACAGCTTTAGTTGCATTATATAATGAATGCCCCTCGTATATCCACCGCCATATGCTTACTGTTGATTTTTTATGAATATTGAGTTCTGCTCAACCCGGAGCTAGAGGGCGTGAGCGGTAGCTAGCATATTTCACGACCGCTCATGAACAGTCTCAATCAAACCGAGACTGAATTTCGTATGTGTCGTGCTCGGCCGTGTCCAAAGGTCCATTATCATAATATTTTTTATATTGCACAGACGTATTTAAAATTCTTTGACATTACGGTGTTTTAGATTTATGTATGAATTTATTTCATTGAATATTACGATTTGTAATTGCTACATAAATTACATAAAGAGTTGCATATTTAACACAAATAGGGAAAAGTGAGCTTTAAGATGTATACCGATATACTTAGAATCCCGTTCTTTTCCTGTCGATTGAATACCAAACCTGTCCAGGGCCATTCCTACTTCTGTTTTTATGCTTTATTGCATTCTTATGAAGTAAGATGATAAATAATTTATGTTTGGCCTATAATGAAATGACAGAGAAAACATAAGTTTATTTATCTTCGGTCTATTGATGCATTGTTCGACTACACGTTGTTTAGTGTTTAAATTTGATTATAGTTATTCCGGTTGACAACGGTGTATTTGATGATCAGTGATGCGTGCGCGCGATACAATCGTGCTGGATTTTGAGTTGATTTGATAGGCAACTGTTAACAACAACAACTTTTAGTTTAGTTTTAATGGAAAGCTCACCGTTCATTATTGTGCTGAAGGTAGTATATTCATCTACGTACGATGTTTAACATGTATTCTTCTATTACAGTTTTTGCCAATTTTCTGTTGTCATAGAGATGCATAACATTAAGATGGTGGAGTGCCTGAATCGAGGATTATACCGGTGTGATTGGAGCAGTGGTTCTGGATATTACATATACGTTAACTTATTTTTCCTAACTGTGTCATAAAGACTCACAGCCATTCTACACGAATGGCACTTTATTTTTGAGGAAACATTGCTATTGTGCGAATGTTTAAATATATACATGATATATGTAAAACATAGTTGCCTGATTAATAAACAAACCTGTTAGGGGCCATTCCTACTTTATTGCATCCTTATGAAGTAAGATGATAAATAATTTATGTTTGACATAGAATGAAATGGTAGAGAAAACATAATGAGCTACACATATATTTAGTGCATATAGTTATGTATATTTTGCTTGTTATACTAGTAGAATTTGTATTTGCTAGACTGTGTGCAGTGTATGAATACGTTGACATTAGCGGTGGAACGCAATAGTCCCGTCTAAAACGCCCAGCGTTGCTTTAAAACGCCCCTTTAAACTCTCCTTTAGACGCCTAGAAACCTTTAAAACGCCCACCGCGCCCACAAGTGCTGTGAAAACAGAACACTGAACATAATTGATAGGCTCCATGAATTTGAGAGAGCAAACCCCAGTCAATTAATCCAGTCGACTTACAGCTGTCACGACAACAATACAGTCTAGGTGTGTCAGAGTAGTGCAACATTTGTTGGTGTTCATTTCTGCTACATTTCCCGCCAAATGCAATTGTTCACTGAGTTTACCTGAGTGCAAACGCAAATATACATTTAGGTATGGAGACGTTTTGAAAGAATACTAGATGTATCAATACGCGTCAAACCATGATAATGTGTTTTAGCTGCATTTAATTAAAACGAACGAAAAAAAAGAAACAACAGCAAAAAATAATGCATTGTCCTGCTTGTACAATTTGCGTGTACATATGGCCTTGCGGTGTGCACATGTGGCTACACTGCATGAATTGAATTGAATAATGTTTAACGGCTCATCAACACAGTTAGGTTATTTATGCGTGTGTATGTGTACATATGTGTACGTGTTTGTACATGTGTGTACTTGTCTGTATGTGTGTGTTTTCGGGGTGTGAGTGAGTGCGTGCGTGTGTTTACATGTATGCACGTGTGTGTACGTGCGTGCATGTGTGCGCGCGTGTGCGTGCGTGCGTGTGCGTGTGTGTGTGTTTGTGCGTGTGCGTGATTGCATACGTGCGTGCGTACGTACATGCATTCATGTGTTTGTGTGTCTGCGCGTGCTTGTGTGCGTGCGTGCGTGCGTATGTTTGTGTGCATATGTGTACATATGTGTAGATGTGTGTACGTGTGTGTAAATGTGATTACTTCTCTGTACGTGTGTGTGTACGTGTTGTAAGTGCATGTGTGCCTGTGTGTACATGTATGTACTTGCGCGTGTGAGTACGCGTGTGTGCTTTCGTGCGTGCGTGCTTGCGTGCTTGCTTGCTCGCGTGTGTGTGGGTGTACGTATGTACGTATATGCACATGTACGTGTGTGCACATGTACGTGTGTATTTGTACATGTGTGTACGTGTGTGTACATGTGTGTTCTTGTCTGTACGTGTGTGTTTACGTGTTGTTTGTGCTTGCGTGCGTGTGTATGTACATGTATATACGTACGTGCGTGTACTAGTGTGTGTGTGTGTGTGTGTGTGTGTGTGTGTGTGTGTGTGTGTGTGTGTGTGTGTGTGTGTGTGTGTGTGTGTGTGTGTGTGTGTGTGTGTGTGTGTGTGTGTGTGTGTGTGTGTGTGTGTGTGTGTGTGTGTGTGTGTGTGTGTGTGTGTGTGTGTGTGTGTGTGTGTGTGTGTGTGTGTATGTGTGTGTGTGTGTGTGTGTGTGTGTGTGTGTGTGTGTGTGTGTGTGTACATGTGTCTGCGTGTGTCTGCGTGTGTGCGTATGTTTGTATGCATATGTGTACGTATGTGTACATGTGTGTACGTGTGTGTATATGTGATTACTTGTATGTACGTGTGTGTTGTGAGTGCGTGTGTGTACATGCATGTACGTACGTACGTGTGTGTACTTGCGTCTGTGTATGTGTGTGTGTGTGCGCGCGCGTGTGTGTGTGCGCGTGTGTGTGCATGTGTGTGTGTGTGTGTGTGTGTATGTTCGTGCATGCGTGTGTAAATGTGTGTGTGTGTGTGTTCGTGTGTGTGCGCACGCGTGCTTGCGTACATGCATGCATGTGTTTGCACGTGATTGTGTGCGTGCGTGCGTACCTTTCTGTACATGTGTGCTTACGTGTGTTTACGAGTTGTTAGTGCGTGCGTGCGTACGTGTGTGTACATGTATGTATGTACGTACGTGCTTGTACTTGCGTGTGTGTTTTTGAGTGTGTGTGTGTGTGCGTGCGTGCGTGCGTGCGTGCGTGCGTGCGTGTATATGTGTGCGTGTGTACGTGCGTACGTATATGCATACATGTGTCTGTGTGTTTGCGCGTGCTTGTGTGCATGCGTGCGTGCTTGCGTGTGTTTGTGTACATGTATGTACGTGTATGTACATGTGTGTACTTGTCTATACGTGTGTGTGTTTACGTGTTGTAAGTGAGTGCGTGTACTTGCGCGCGCGCGTGTGTGAGTGCGTGTGTACGTGTGTACGTGTACATGTGTGAATTTGTGTGTACATGTGTACGTGTGTGTACATGTGTGTACTTGTCTGTACGTGTGTGTTTACGCGTTGTGAGTGTACTTGTGTACGTGTGCGTGCGTGCGTGCGTGCGTGAATTGAATAAGAATTAACATGGGCCACATTTAAGCGTTCAACCACATACAGCTATGTTGAGATAGTGACAATGAAAGGTGCCGGATCTGTGAATTCTGTAGATTGAAGTATATTAAAGGGAGGTAATTAGAACTCACTACTAATATATATATATATATATATATATATATATATATATATATATATATATATGTATGTGAAACACGTGTTCCTAGACACAGTTTGAAATATAGAGAACAATGTAATTATTGTTGACCTCTACTCCAAAGCCACGGACACAAACAAGTACCTTCTGCCCAACAGTTGTCAACCTATACACTGAAGCAAGAACATACCGTTCAGTCTTGCATTTCGTATCAGACGAATATGTTCAAACACCAGTACATTCGAAATCAGAGCAAGCGAACTTTCGGAGCACCTTACAAGGCGATGTTACTGCAAGACAGACATTGTCAATGCAATAGACAAAGCACGGAACCTCAACAGAAAAGAAATCCTTGAATACAAGTCGAAGACAAACAGTTCAGAGCAAACTTTACATTTCTTACTTACATACCATCCTGACCTTCCCAATGTGAAACAGATTATTAATAAACACTGGTCACACATAGAGGAGTCAGAACGTCTGAACAAAAAGCTGCCTAGAAAACCCAGTATTGCGTACAGGAGACCTAAAAGTCTCCGCGACATCCTTGTTGCAGCCAAGTTGAAACCCGACTCCAATACTCAGACAACAGGAGAGTCAGGCCCTTGCCATACATCGAGATGTCAGACTTGTAAATACATGTCTCCCGCAAACTATTTCTTATCTTCACTCGGTGCCAAAATCACAATCAAAAGTGTCACAAACTGCAAATCCGCAAACGTCATCTACTTAATGACGTGCTTGATTTGCAAAAAAACAGTATGTCGGTGAAACAAAGCAGGCGTTGAACCTCTGATTTAACCTCCATCGATCCGATTGTAAATTACGTAGGTTTGCTAGGTCGCCAGCTTCAGTTCAGAAGGCCACACTTCAACGATTTGTCTCTGATCCAAATTGGACCGACGTAGAACGTAAATTACATGAAATGTACTGGATAAGACGCTTAAACACAAAACATCCAGTAGGAATCAACAAAGGGGACTAGATACATCTTACAGAATATATAAATGTAAACACACATACTCCGGTTTTTATTACTTCCCTTGATCCAATTTTCTCCATTTATATATTTTTGTAGCCTTATTCACAGTTTCAGTAAACTTTGGAGTTGTTTTTACTATATCCTGCAGTATCGATTCTCTGTCTTAGGTATAGAGGTAGGGTTATTCAATCACATACTCTCTATTCATAACTAATCATAAATGTCAGCGTACAATTTTACTTTCATCCAACCAGCAATGTTCTATTATTAGTACTTTTGTTACTTCCCTTGATCAAAATATCTCCATTTATTTAATTTAATTTGTTTAGCCTTATTCATTGTTTTTTATTAGCTTTGGAGTTGCTTTATACTTAATACTACAGTATCGATTTTAGGTTTTAGGCTTTGAGGTAGGGTTTGTGTTATCTTTTTCACATGTTTACTCTCTCTTCATAACTACATGTCAGGGTACAGTTTTACCCTCTTCCGACCAGATATTTTCTTTTATTAGTATCACATTTGGCTCCAGAGTGTTTATTCAAATTAACCAGTTTCTGCAACACTGCCAAACGATAAGTTTTTTTTTTAAAGAGTTTTATTTAAACTGCCGTGTATTTTAGTGTTTTTTGTTCGTATTTGTTATTTTCGTGTTTGTGTACCCCAGATGAAGGCGTAAGCCGAAAGCGCTTGGGGTTTTATATACTGTAGCACTGTATAAATGTGTTTTTTCCCCATCTATTAATTTATTCCAACAGTTTCGTATCCCATCGGGGATCCAGTGCTTTTTGAAAGGTATTTTGTAGATGTATGTATTATCTCACCCTTATATATATATATATATATATATAGTATATATCTCACATAAATAGGTTTAAATTATGCACCACATAACACGGTTTTTATCAACACACCGTTTCCTCGCCAATTTATATATATATGTAACAAAATATTTCCCAACCATTAATTTATTCCAACATTTTCGTATCCCCTCGGGGATCCAGCGATTTTTGAAAGGTATTTTGAAGATGTATGTATTTTTTCACCTTTATATATATATATATATAAGGGTGAGAAACTACATACTTCTACAAATTAAAATGTCTTTAAAAAATCACTGGATCCCCGAGGGGATACGAACATGTTGGAATAAATTAATAGATTGGGAGAAAAACATGTATACAGTGCTACCGTTTATAAAAACCCAAGCGCTTTCGGCTTACGCCTCTATCAGGGGTTACTTCCCATGATCAAAATATCTCCAATTATTCTATTTATTTTTTCTAGCCTTATTCATTGTTTTATTAGTTTGCTTTATACTGCATCCTGCAGTATCCTGCATCCTGCAGTATCGATTTCATAAATTTTAGGTTTTAGGTTTTGAGGTAGGGTTTGTGTTATCTTTTTCACATCTTCACTCTCTCTTCATAACTAAATGTCAGCGTACACGTTTACCCTCATCCAACCAGATATGTTCTTTTATTACATTTGGCTCCCGAGTGTCTATTCAAAGTAATCAATCCCTGCAAATCTGCCAAACGATAAGTTGTTTTTTAAAGAGTTTTTTTAAACTGCCGTGTATTCTTTTCGTTTTTTTTGTTTTGTATTTATTCTTTCCGTGTTTGTGTACCCCTGATGAAAAGCGTAAACCGAAAGCGCATGGGTTTAATAAACTGTACCACTGTATACATGTTTTTTTCCCATATATATATACATATATATATAGATATATGTAATATTTATAGCATAACTTTTCGGGTATATGCGATGTATACTGCTTCTCGAAAGCCGTAGGCCCGAGAGTGCATACGAGAAAAATATGCTATAAAAGTTTTGTACCTTAGCCATGTATCCAATTACGCGCGTGCAAGACTTTTTAGGGCGTTGTTTTCAGTAAAAATAACAACTCGATCCAATCAAGAAATAGCATTATCAAGCGGCATGAGCATGAACTATGTTTAGATTATTGCAGCCAATCGCCTTTATATATTATTGGGCAATGCAACGGTTTAGTCGTTTTGATTGACAGGTTGTGTGTAAACATTATAACTGCGAGCGCGTAAAATTGAGTAGACCATGGTATAACTGCCGAATCTGTCATGTATAGCACGGCTGAAATATATCGCCCTTTGTAGCACGGTTTAGGCTCAGACCTTCAGGTTTATAAAAATTATATCATAAGCAAGAACAAAGGAAAACCAATAGACCTATGGTACAAATATAGAAATATAATTAACCTGTATTCGTCTACACAAACTCATGTAAGACTTTTAAATTCCAGCTTGTTATACAACTTTGTGATCACCCCACTAACATTTTCTCGCGCTTAGTATTGCCAGATGTCCTAATCATTATCGTAGTTAGCTGTACAGATCTATGTAGACGTGTCACATCGGCCAGTGGAAGAACATCTTTTGACTACGCTACACATCTGGTGTTTTCACGGAAACTGTTATTCACTAGATACTAAGGTAGGAGAATTCCATTACACTTCTCATTTGTCTTGGTCTGAAATGTATTACTAGTAAGATAATAAACTTGCCGGAAATGATTTAGTTGATGAATTAGTTGTTGATTTAGTTGATGATAAGGTACACTCGTTTAAAAGGGAATTATCATTTTATGCTTGTATACAAACCTATTTTCAAGGCACATATAGTGGAATTGGATTGGAACCTAAGGTGAATGCTCTCTTGTCATTTTGCTTAGAAACCCATTTAAGTTAAAGCGGAAGGAGATATGTGTATTAACGAAATCACATAGTGTTGTTTCACACATGTCAATATAAAAAATATATTGTGAAAGAGGATGGAGGTGCTGTAGACCATACTGAAAACTCGTCGCTCGTAACACGTTGCATCTGCAAAAGCGGGTGTGCTGTTGAATATTTTTTAACTAATTTGACTAATCACGATAATGCATCACAACGCTGAAAAAGATAGGGGCCTTGATGCTCTTGCCATCATAAACAAGGTAAAGGTGTAAAGGACCGTGCATTCAACAGGTTAAGGATTACTAGCTTACATTACATAGAAGTAGATATAGGCATTTTTTAATCAGTACAACGTTGGTTAAACCTAATAATCCATCGTTTTTCTGACAAACAATTCACACTCAAAATGAACGTTTTTTAGACGCCTTTTTTTCGACGACAAACGGACGTCAAAGCCCAACGTTGTATTGATGTTGGATTCTAACACGACCTGCGCAGTATTTGGTTTAAGCGTATTTTATTTTTCAATGGTTTACAACATTTCATATATACATAGTACAATTATATTAAAGGATTAAAGTGAAAGCAAACTGCTTATAGAATTCTTCTCGCAGGAAAGATTGTTTGTAATAAATAACAATGACGGTTATATTTACAATTTTTAGAGCTGTGAACTTCATCCAAAACATTACAAGTGTAGCAAACAATAACAAAGATAACATATAAACGTTCAGCAAAAAGAAAATTCTAAGGCAAAAAAATAAAGCTAAGGTAATTTAGATTCAAACAATAAAGACATGATATATTATATTGGAAAATAAATGAGGAATTATATATATTTTAGGGGGAAAAAAAATAGTGAAAACGTTTGGGATACACAGGACGGTGACAGTGGGAAAGGGCAACGAGCACATGCAGCACAAATCGTGTATAGCATTCCCCTGTTCAAATAAATAAAGTAGGCAGCTTAGAAAGTACAAGTAAAACCGTTTACTCAACATGATGTACCTGTGCACAGCTTCGAATATAGCTATGTTTGTTTGGATTGCGAGCGACGGATCTCCGTATAATAGTATATTTAATGAGACGTTACAAAGTGGTATTAATGTATCCAACATTTCCGTACGAATGTTGTCATAAAGAGGGAAATTCAAAAAGAAGTGGTGTGTATTTTCGATGCTTCCACATTGACATGTCGGTGAATCCGTAATATTTTTTGAGTATGGGTCATGATTTTGTGAGCTTTTTTAGTGCGAAGACGAGTATGAAGAAGTTGTGCCCGTCTAAAACCTTTGTAATAGTATGATGGGGTATGCACTTACGGTTTAAGTAATGTTTGAAAGAGTCAATGGAAGCGGCATTTCTGGCCTCCGGTGGAAGTTTGTTCCACTCACGAGTAGCAGAAGGAAGGAATGAATCGAAGTAAAGATTTGTTCTTGAATTAATGGTTTGAAAAACATTTGCATTGCGTAAATTGTAGTTAGATGCAGCGTGAACTGGTGTTGGGACTAACAATGATAGGTACTGAGGTGTTAAACCATTAATCATTTTATAGTATAAGATGAGTTTGTGTTTTTTCCTACGCGAGTCGAGAGATTCCCAGCCTACCTCTTGATATAAATTGTGAAGTGACACTAGTTTAGTTGTACCCGTAGCAATTCTTGCAGCTTCGTTTTGTATTTTATCAAGCTCATTTATTTTGTAAGCTTTACAATTATCCCATGTGACGTCAGCAAATTCTAAAAGTGGCCTTATAAAAGATATGTATATTGTTTAAAGTGCTTTCCTATCTAACTGGTGTTTTTACTTCCTCATAATGTTTATCCTAGGCCATGCTTTTGATTGAATGTATTCAATATGAGAGTGCCAACTACAATCATTAGAAAAAATTAAACCAAGATGCTTATGGAAGGTAACTTCTTGTATGTGTTGGTCTAACATCATAAGGGGTGGATGCACTGGTTTGTTGCGTTTACGCAAAATAAGTAATGCTTCCGTTTTGGTAGGATTAAACGTTACAAGCCATTTGTTAGACCATTCGGTAAGTTTTTGTATGTCAGAGTTTAGTGTATTTGCAGATTCTGCAATTACGTTGTTATGTTCTATAATAATATAAAGACTAGTATCATCGGCGAATAAGCGTATGTTAGAAGCGATATCATCAACAATGTCATTAACATAAACAAGGAAAATTAGGGGTCCTAAGATGGATCCTTGAGGGACGCCCGCATTTATATTGTTCCATTTTGATTTAGTTCCAGGGATAGTAGTCAGATAGTAGGATTAGGAGTTTCCAGTTATGCCCACGGCTTTTAATTTTGCAAGTAAGCCCTTGTGCCAAACACGGTCAAATGCTCTATTTATATCGAAAAATACAATCCGCACCTCTTTTCCAGCGTCGACTGCTTTACAAAAGGCGGTGTATATGTAAGTAAGTTGATTCACTGCTGAATTTTCAAGAATAAAACCTGACTGGAAAGCGGTCAAGAAGTTATTATCACGGAAAAAATTGAAGATGTGTTTAAACAAGAGTATTTCAATAACACTAAGTAGGGATATAGGACGATAGGACGATAGTTATTGACAGGTGAAGGGTCGCCTTTTTTGAAAACCGCACAAACAAAAGCTTCTTTTCTTACTTCGGGAATAACTCCCTTTGTAATAGATGTATTAAATACGTTACATAGAGGAACAGAAATTTCTAAAGCTACTTCGCGCAGAACGTGATTGTTTATCACGTCTGGGCCGGTCGCTTTACCAATTTTTAGTAATTTTAAGGCTTCAAATACTTCTTTGGGGTAAGAGTAAATGGTTGGAGACTTAATCTATCGTTAGCATTTGCAGAGAAGGAAGTTCGGTGTTTTCATCATTTAGTTCTGAATGGCTTTGAAAAAAATCATTTAATACGTTTGCTTTATCCAAGTCATCACAAAATATTGAGCCATTATCATTGAAT
Organism: Cyrtodaria siliqua; assembly: GCA_037043455.1. NCBI lineage: Eukaryota > Metazoa > Mollusca > Bivalvia > Adapedonta > Hiatellidae > Cyrtodaria > Cyrtodaria siliqua. The sequence continues at coordinate 149,791 of JAWPHD010003243.1, read as the reverse complement.
GGGGGAATGGATGTTTTTTCGGAAGAGGTTATGAACGCTTTTAATGTTTTCCACCAGTCTTTTGACGTAATATTAGACGTGTTGAGCTTGTTAGAGAGGGCGTCGTAATAATGTTGTTTTGCTTCACGTATTTTATTAAATATTTGATTTCGTATTTTCTTAAAGTTTAGTTTGAGAGTTTTTTCCATTTTTTGTATGCTCTTTTCCTGGCTCTAATTAGACGTTTGATGTCATTATTTATCCACGGTGATTCGTAGGGTTTAATTTGTACATTTCTATTGGGAATACACTGTTCACTAAAGGAAATTATTTTCTCTGATGTACTTTTTGAATAAATATTTACATCAGCATTGGCTAAACTATTCCACTCGAATGTGCTTTATCACGAAGTAAGTCATAATCGCCTTGTTCGTATTTCCATATTCGTCTTGTATATGATCTAAATTTTGGTTTCCTAAATTTGAAAAAGGCATAGATGGGACAATGAAACCTAATATCCTGGTTTAAAAAGGGCTCGCCTACACCACTCGTGATTAAGTTATTAACATCACTAACAAGTAATATATCAATTATGGACGAAGAATTCTCAGTAAAATGTGTGGGATCATTAATAGTTTGGTGTAGTCCAAATTGTTGACACAAATTTGATATTTTTCTGGAATTGTGTACGTTTAACATGTTGAAATTAAGGTCGCCAGTTACAATAATATCTTTAATGCCAGTATCAACTGCCAGACTTATAGACTCTTCAATCATGGTAGTATGTATGGAGTCAGAGTTGGGTGGTCTGTACAATACTCCAATAAGTATGTGTTTATGGTTTAAAACAAGTTCCACCCAGATGCACTCAAGAATATTTAACTCAAGATCTGGCCTACGGGTGTAGTGAATCGTATCTTTTATATAGAGTAAAACACCCTCGTGTCTATTACCAATACGGTCTTTTCGTTCAGGATTATCGAAAGTTGGAAATGTGAATTCGTCGCATTGTACATACTCGTTAAGCCAAGTTTCAGAGAATGTAAGGATGTCAAATTGATAAAGTTCGGACTTGAGTATGTCTATCTTGTGTAAGATGCTCTGTACATTATAGTGAACTAGGGACAAGTTATGGGATAAGTTAAGTTGTCAAACATAGAGGATGTATCGTCATTGGATGAGGAAGACACTATTGAAGTGTTGGGCGAAGATTCGGGACCAGGATTTGGCTGAATGTCTCCAGATTCCATCAATAGTACACTTGCCCATGCGAGCAGAGTAGTTGTTAAAATAATGTTTATCAGTTGTGTTGAAAAGTGTATGTTTGCTAAGTAAAATGTTCCAACAGTTATGTGTTTGTATGGATGGACTATCGCTTTGGTTGAATGCGATACAGAATAAATGTTCAGCAGTTTTGAGAACAGATATGGCAGGGATCCCGTGAGGGCAAACATGAAAAAAAATGTAAGGAAGCTGCAAACATGTAGTTACATCGGTAAGACGGCAGAATGACGGCAGAATATGCTCTGAAATGCATTAAGTAATTGTGAGTAAAAACAATAGAAATAACTCTGCCTCCAGAATGCAGTCAAACCTGGTTGTTAAGATGAAAAGAGGAGGGCATCGACGACACAGGCACACTGATCGCCTCCCACGGGCCAGAGTCACACGTCCAAAGTATTCAAAAAGAAATGAGAACAAAATAAAAAAAATAAAATACCAAGCATGATACATTGTAATCGAAAATAAGAAAAAAGGAGGTATGTGAGTTGAAAAATGAGTAAACTAAACTGTTGATGGATTGATTAAACATAGCAGTATCAGTAGAAGGTTACTGCAAGAAGGAAACAAGCGTATACAATACAGTTGTTTGTAGCATAGGCGGCAGTGATTCACAATTAGACATTAAATAAGCGACCATGTAAACATCATGTTTGCTTATTTTGGCAATCACATGTAACTCAAATGTCCAATATCCAATACATAAAATACTGATGATTACAATTAACTTTCATTTGCAAAATGTTTGGCAAGATTACACAAATAAAATGATTAGTTTAATTTTGAAATAAGATAAGGAGCATAAGCTGGCGTAATATCACTATGACTTGCATAGGTGCGTTAACAAGTGTACAATTATTTATTTGGAATTAAGCGTATAGACAATAGGTAGCGTTGTTCAATACTAGTTTAGAATCAGTGCGTACACATTGCATTTAGATATATTTACACACACACATTCACTAATGTAAAAAACCCGCATATATACCAAATTATTATTATACAATCAAACGCATTCACATATATATACTTACTAGATAGCATATACATAGCGTCAACGCCCATCTAATAGATCAATTATTTACTAGTAGCAAATTCTGATTGGAAACATTTCTGAAGCTTTCTTGATTATGAAATTAACTACCACAGATTTGTTGGAACTAAAAATTATATGATTTAACGTTTACTTGCTTAGGTAGGATTGCAACGATACATAGATAATGTTTCTACTATTAATGAGCAATTGTATATTATGGGGGACGCCATAATAAACGTCAAACATTCTTCCTCGAGCAGATATTCAGTACATTAATAATCATATCCAACGTGATATTTCAATCATCATTGTGCAACGTATCATTAAATATTTGCCAATATTAGTGTCAACGTAGTCTTTATCAGTTACAAATATGTAGCACAACCTCGATAACTCGATAATTACCATGAAATACTCGTGCATTGTAGCAAGTATGGTATGTCCGGTGGTCAATAGATCAACACAGCTATACTGCTCGTCAAAGTTTCAGCCACATTAATATGTGCTCAGGACAGACACAGAATTAATCCTGCACACATTCATAGACATGTCTTTCAGCAATATTATACCGTCGGACGTCCAAACACTTAGGGCTTTTTTTTAGCACGAACCAGTTGGCGAGCTTCAAATAGTAGTTGGCTCCTGTGCTGTGTCAAGTCTTCATTGATGAAGATGTCTTTGTACCCGTTGTCCTTTGCACGCACTCCGGCTCTGTACATTTTGTTTCTGGAGCGATATGTCGCTAGCTTAACAATGATGTCACGGGGCTTACCATTAGTGCCAGGTTTTCCGACTCTGTGGGACCTGTCAATGTCATTGATGTTTAGGTCGACACCCAGCGCACTTGACAAGTTGAGCACAATCTGGTCAGTGTTTTCATCTGGAGCTTCCGGGACACATGTAACGCGTAAGCAATTACGGCGGCTATATTGCTTAACCACGTCAGCAGCTGTTTCCAGTTTAGAAACGCGTTGTTTGAGGCTCAGCTTTCAGTGCGTCAGTTGCAACTTTGATGCCAGCCACCACTCCTTTAACAATGACACTGACCATGTCGTTGACATCCTGACGGAGCTATTCGCGAATATCACCACTGAGCGAATTCTTGATTAGATCTGAGATCCGTAGGATGTCCTCATCCCGCAGTTTCGGGGAATTTGGCGAAGACATAGTCGCAGATTCATCACCGGAATCTATTATAGAAAGATTAGATATGTCCGAGTCAATTCTTTGAATCTGAGTCATATACACAAAGAAGAGAGACAACTGTACGTTATTCTACTGATCGCTGTTCCATGAATTCCCCGCGTATATTTTATCCGTTGGAAGCGCCACGTTACATGACGTCACTTGGTAAATATATGTCACGAAGACAAACTCAACAGCAAATTTAATGAAATGTTAATTACAACAAATTTGCCAGGCTCCCAAACCTTGCACACGCCCAGATATAAACCCTTCATATGCATCAGTACACATAACAGTCATCAGCATCTTGAACAAGCTGTTAACCTTTGAGGTCATATGACGTAAGCAAGGACTTAATTGTTTGTCACGTGACTACTAGTGTATTTAAACATACTGTACCGCGTATAACTTTGCATACGGTGGCGCCCAATGGAACAGCCTGTAAACATAGTATTCTGATTATCTTGCCCTCCGAGATAATATATAGTGCCCCCAGAATAGCGTAAAGAATGGGGTTATTGTTGTGTTAGAATCGAAATAATAAATACGTAACTGTATTTTATCGGTGAAAAAATACAGTTAGTCGTTCGGATGCAAGTAATTAAATCACTCGTACTAACGCACTCGTGATATACTTACTACGCATCCGAACTCCTAACTGTAACGCACTCGTGATTTAATTACTACGCATCCGAACTCCTGACTGTATTTTATTCACCGATAAAATACGGGTACGTATTTATTATTTCTTAATTAACAGTCAAAATGAAAGTTATTTAGACATCATTTAACGACGTTATGCCGACGTAAAACTCCAACGTTTTATGGACGTTGACTTAAAAGTCAGAATGAAGTTTTTTTAGACGTCATTTTCCGACGTTGTACCGATGTCAAAACCCACCTTTGTATTGACATCGTAAGTTGTATTTTATTCTACTTGTGATTTTCTCTCTCATTTTATGTTTTAGTTTTAACTTCTAAGGTTGGACATTTCAGTTGGCTGACAAGCTGCAGAGTGAACAAAGTAATTCATAATGTAGCAAACATTTTCTACTACACAAAGATCAATGTTAATGTTTAGTCGAAATATTTATACGTATGTGATAAAAAAGTTAAAAGCAAAAATAAAACAATGCAAATTAAAGTCACCAACCCGGAAAATAATGTTTTTCTATGTCTATGTGTTTATAAAATTATAAGTACGTCCCTTTAATGTGTGCCTGATGAGTTGTAACCCGAAGTTGCATTGACGTCATATCAACGGTGGGATTTGGTCGTTGTACACAGGTATTATGATTGCAGTACAGAATGAGATATAAAAATGGATACTAGTTTGTATTTTGGCGATATCGTGAATATTCTTTTTGATATTGTTGATTTAAATGTTTTTATAAGACAATTCGAAGCCATATAACGCCGCCCAGTAGGCATTTGACGTCAGTACAACGTTGGCACGACGTAATAACCTGGCAATGTGGCGGAATTGATTTCACATTCAAAATCAAAGATTATGACGTCATTTTCCGAGAACGTTGTATTGATGTCAAAAGTTGAAATCTAACGGACGTCAAATCCCAACATTTTATCTGACGTCAAATCAACGTAATTTGACGTGAAAACAACGTCGATATAACATCATAGTCTTAAGTTGTAAGGAAGTGGCAGTCAAAATGAAAGTTTTTTTGACGACATAGTCCAACGTCAAACATACGCTTAAAGTCCGAATTTGTATTAACATCAAAAGTTGACGTCCAACTGACTTTCAAAATACAACGTTGTATCTGACGTAAAATCAACGTTATTGACTTATTACACAGTTGCTGGAACGTCAGAAACTAAAGTATTACTGAGGTTGGATTAACAGTCAACATTAATGTTTTTTAGACGTCATATTCAGTAGTCCGTCGTCCGTCCGTCGTCTGTTAACTGTTGGCTTGTTAACGCGATAGGGTCTTCATTATTAATCGGATCCTTACTAAACTTTACCAGTTTCTTTATATCAATGCTCGGAAGAGTTTGAAGACAAGCCGTATCGGAAAAATGCCATATCCAACCTTGTGAACACTCTAGCACCTTCATTTAGTATTTGATATTAACCAAACTTGGTCAGATTGTTGATATTGATGAAAGCTCAGACAAGTTCCAGGTATGTCCAACCAGGAACACCAGGGTAATGTGCCCTTGAATAATTTGAAAAAATGTTGGAAATGTTGATTCTTGCGGATGGCAAGGTACATAATTCTAATACTAAATGGCCTATGACACCATACAACCAACCAACCGACCGACCGATCAACCAACCAACCATCTGGCACAGAATTCAGGAACATATACAGTGACCTACACCAGCACAACCTCGTGCACCTTACCAACAGAGTATAACAACCTAGTAGTAACCCGATTAACATGTTCGACATGTAGTCCCACAATTAAAAAAGAATGTGAAAGGGTGTGCGAAGGAATTGGAAAAAGAATGTTAGAAAAAATACACTAGACTCGTTAGATTGACTCGCAAAAGTATTGTTTGAATGTAAGACCCACCCCCAACCCCAACGGGAGGATGATTCACCATACCACACCTACACCTACATAGAAAGAGGGGTACACAATATTTTCAAAAACAAAGGTTACCCAAAATACACGGACAACTCGTCAGATTTCAGCATTTTTAGTCAATGTTTTTATTCAAACTGTCTAAGGGTGGGGTGGAGGAGGACACCGTCACTACCGCGCCACCCACTTCACCTCCATTAAGGCCCCACCTGCTTCCTTTCAAAAACTTATCTAAGGGCCTGTTCAAAAAGGCATATAACATTATATGTTTGCAACAAGTTTTATAGAAATACAGCACAACATTCATTACAAGTATAATGATTGATTTGAATTGTTTTTAAAGGCTCATCAACACACCAGTTTAAGTTATTTAGCCACCCATACGAATCCTGGAATCTCGCCATATTTCTACCATGGAATACATTCCTATGGTTCTTTCACGTGCTAGTGGGGTACACGTAATTTAAGTATACATAGTTTTATGTGCTGGATAGCAAGAAAAGGTGTCATCTTTTATTTTTGGTTTTCTGCACAAAAACTACCAAGTTACCTTTTTCCCACCTCAAAATGATATGGAATACACATTTCCGCTCTTCCCATCTATTCAGTAATAACCGTTGGCTGCACATACGATTTTTGACTAGTACTGTGAGAATATAGCTTTTCAGAAAGAGCGATTTCAAACTGCTGCGCGCATAGAGCTAATTATTAATATGCTCGAGGCGAGTCAAGTATTGCGTAGGATTATAGCTAATAAACATGGCCCAGTTGCGTTCAAGTACCCCAAAAATGAATTCCGTTTGCGTTTCGTTTGCGTTCCGTTTGCGCTCCGTTTGCATTCCGTTTGCACTTCATTTTTATGAATGCAAATCATTTGCGTTTTTGAATGCATTCAGCGTTTATAAACGAAACTATGCGTTCATTTAAATGCACGGAACGGACGCAACAAAATGTGTGCGTTTAAATGCACAAACGGAGAAAATGCTTTGCGTTCGTTCGTTCTGCATTTACCAATCGCAACATTTCTGACGATTAAACTACGCATGATATCCAGTAGTGCGATTTTTACCACGAGTCGGCGCCTAATGTTTGTGATCATATTGAAGACTGTGTCCTTCGGTTGACATTATTTGGTGGTGCACATTGATGATTATTCTCTTTTCTTCCGGGTTTATGATATTTTCATCAAATATTTAATATACTTGACAATATATAAAATATGCCGTCTGATTTTACCAACATTATTGCAGTTTTATAATGAAATCATATAAGGTTTGTGCTACACAATAAATACATTTCCTATTTTAAATCAGTAAAAATGAAAGTGTGTAATCGTGCTTAATAAAGACCATTTACACAGTGTATATCTTTATATTAAAATACTGCAAAACGCACTTCGTTTAAATAGAGACTTCAATTATGTACTCAAAAGAATAATATTGAAAGTTATCCGAAATAGCGAAATGCATTTGCGTTCGTTTCGTTCGTTTCGTTGCGTTCGTTGCGTTCGTTTTCAGCGTTTAGCGTTTTAAAAAATGCTTTCATCGTTCGTTTTTTTAAACGCTGAACGCTGAAAACGAACGAAACGAACGCAACGAACGAAATGCATTTTTAAAATAAAGATCGTGCAACGTTCATTTGGTGTTCGTTCTGCGTTCATTTTCCGTTCGTTCAGCGTTCGTTCTGCATTTATTTGGGGTACTTGAACGCAACTGGGTCTGTAGAAAAAGTCCCTGCGCAATTAGGGAATGCATTGAATTAAGTAGGAATCCGTGCTGAGATTTGTAAAGGAGGATATGGATTCTTAATTCCATATTCATATTTGCTTTATCCAAATTAAAAAAAAAATGACATGCCAAAAAATGACAGAAAGATATGTTTCATATATGAATGGGGGAGAGGGCACTTTTCGGAAATCTAACCATTTTCCTCCTCATATTATTGGCGTGGGGGTGGGCCCCCACTGATCCCCCCTGCTCCTACGCTCCTGCTCCTACGCCTATGCAGTATGACAATACTAATGAATCCTATAATATTCACCATTGTTCGTTTTATCCGAACACCGATTTCGTCCGTATCACCAATTTATTTTTATCCACCGTCAACCTTACCCTAAAATTGTTACAACACCCATAGATCTCGCAATACTTCATTCATACTCGGGTGTGTTAACGCATGCAAACTATGTTGTTATCTAGAGCAAGGATGGGTGCCTGTAAATCCGTTTAAACGAAACAAAGAAAGCAGTTTTCTGCAATTTAGAAGGACTTTATCAACATACTTTCGCATTAAAAAGTTGATTTTATAACTAACAATATACCAAACTCCATACATATTTTTTTAAGATTTACGTCTTATTTATTTACGTCAGAATATTAAAACAAAGCTGTCCAATTTATAAGTGTACACCCCAACCTCCGACACCCCCCCACCCCCACCCCAACATACACATTCTCCCCCTCACCCACCACCCCACTCACACACACACCACTCCCCATAACCAACTTCCCCATTCGTTAAAATATAAGGCGGTGCTGGGCGGCGTAGACGGAAACTGTTGGTGAGACATAAACCCGGGTCTTCCGGTTGTAAGTCCACCGTCTATCCACTGTACCACGCCGCACTTTACAAAAAAACCCTCTTAATATGTCGGAATATAGACATGGAAATACCAAGATGTTTGCAAGATGTAATTGGTCGCAATAATTGAAAGCGGCCACTATGCGTACATTGAATGAAAACCTCCTTAGAAAGTAGAAATGTGAACCTCATCCCAAGTAAAGATCCAGGTGGGAGGGGTGCCTCCCACGCATCCTTTAAATCTAAAACATTAGGTTTGTCAGATTTGCTATTTTAAGTTCTAACTTCAGTTATACATAATTGTTGTAATGTTTTACTATTTTATATTTAAAATTCTTTGTGTCCCTAGGAGAGGGCTCACTCATTCATGTTCTGTGAAACGCAGAAAGCCTTCAGATCATTCTGTCTGTTATTTTCTCTTTTTCTTTCTATCGATACTGCACACAATCAACCTGAACCCGGGACCTCCAGATTACATGTACAAGACCACCGTCCTAACCTCTAACATGCAACTTCCAGTTTAATATGTTTACTCTTTTATCTATATTGTGCTATTATAGAATAATACATATACAACTGATAAATATGTGAATTAACCAGTAAACACATGACAAGCCGAGTACATACAATACACACCAATACTCATTTATTCGAAGTTCAGAATATTATTCATGTAATTGGTCTAGATAAAAGTGTACACATATTAAACAAAATTTGCATGTTAAACTATTTAGGATTATTTTAGTTCTAATGTTTATCTATATGTTAGTGCAATTCCAATGGACTTACACTAAAGTCTAGTAAAGGGGACCAACGTTTAATAAGAAAGAAAAAAACAAAGGTACACATGGTAGTCGCATACATGTTTTCTGGTATAAAAACTAGAAGGGTGTTCCTCGGAATACTTTTGCCGCCTGCAGTGCCATGTGCTTTTTTAAGGTTACGAGCTTGGTCAGGTTGCATGCTTAAGTTACGTGACAATAGGCATCATTATGGAAGACGAATGGCCTTGGACAATTATAATTTTTTTGGAAAGTGTCCCGGGACCTACTCCAAGTCCCGTAGCGCAGGTTAGGTTGAAACGTAACATGGTTACAGAGCTTGATGAGATGAGGCTCTAATTTAGTTTAAAAGTGCAATCGTGACGACCGGATTTTGGTCTCCGTCGGCAAACGAGGCCGGTTACTCGGGTTGAACCCGCAACCGACGATACACCTCACCTCAGGCTAGGCGAGGCGCATGGTGCCCATGCTAGGAAAACTCGGGTTCTGCAGCGCCAGGGCTTCGACTTGGCTGTAAATCAGTTTAAAAGTGAAATCTTGACGACAGAAGGCTGATCGCTGTCGGCAAACGAGGCCGGGTACTCCGGTCGGACCAGCCGCCGACGGTAGACCTGACCACTGGTTAGGCGAGGCATCATATGATTTCTCGCGGTATAAATATAGCAATTGGGAATTTTAATCAAAGAAAATAGCATCCAATAAAATGAAACTTTCATCACAAATATGCAGCGACATTTGAGAACGATACTTCTCAAACCCTGGAATTCCTGTCGGCTTATAGAATTCATGTCCATTGACTTTCATAGGACACAAAGGCAACGAAATAGCTCTTTCCACCCTGTTATGTCATGTCATAAAAATAAATCAATGGAACATATGAAAACAATTACTGAATAACGTACATATATGATTTCTCTCTGATAAAAATCTATTTGTCTTTTTTTTAAATAGTGCATTAGTGAGTTAAAGTTAATTATCAATCGAATATTGAGAATAGATGATAAACAATTTGTAATTAATCAGTTGCAAGACTATAACATGTATCGCCCTTTAAATATAAGTTATCTAAAGAGAGTGCAAATTGTAAAGCCATATTAACTAAACAGCGGGAATCATTAATGCTACTATGCGGATGTAATAGGAGATGGCGAATAGCAGGCTACAGAGGTTGTGACTCCGTGTGGCTGAATGCTTTGCAAAGACATATCTTACCTAAGTCTTACTAATACAGGTGTCAGATAATAATGATGGCAATACAATATACCCAGGGCCCTTATCACAGTGAAATATAAATGGCATTCTGTTTCTCGAATTCGGACTGTTAACTAATTTACTTGGTTGTTCATTTTGCAAATCGTAAAAATACAAGCTTTTCATTAAAATGTCTGAATATTTACTAGTATAACCGTATGGAAGCTTTAATGTACCCCTCAGATGATGTGATGTTTATGACCATACATATAACGACACGTCGCGATATATAATCCTATGTTGACATATTCTTTGTTGATATACTACAACATTTATAGCCAGGACGACTGAATAAAAAGCGGCATAAGTTGATTATAATGTTTGTACAACATCCACACAGCAAATAGATGACATAAAATGTCGCATGACGATTTAAATTATGTTGAGATAATGTTAAGATGACTGAAATATTGCGTCACACATTCTTATCTGGACAAGATACATATGCCGACATATTCACTTCTGTAGCAACAAAAGATGCAAGCACAGTCATAGTTTGATTCACGGCCCATCTACAAGCATGTGGAATATTAAACAAGAGGACCAATATGGCACTGAATAGCTCACCTGATTATCTTCGCAAAGACGAAAACTGTTAAATAAAGCTTATAATTCATAACAGATTGAGATCATGCACGCAGTCGATTGTGCAATATCACAAATTCCTGCACCCGCGTTAAGGTGTTTATGGTGGAGATCTCAATGGTTTCCACATTTCCCAAGGGTTGTGTACTATGCTCGAAGGAGGGGGACGGACCCCGGGGCCAATGCTGGTGGGATGGTTGTATCCGCCTGTTTATGCCCAGTGAGTGTATATGTCGCCTGTTTATGCCCAGTGAGTGTATATGTTATGCGCAAAATTAGAATATGGTAAATTCCAAATTCCGTGCGCACAATAGTAATTAGCACACAGTAGGGAAGTTTTGATTAGAGTGGTAAGTTGTAATACGGACGGCAAAGGCCTTTGTTAATAATGTTGGAAGAACTTGTAGCTCAAACGTTTTGCTTGTATATGAAATAAAGGCAATAACGTATGTTTAAATTGCAAGTAGACGCGTGATGCAACGTGTGTTTATCTCCTCATTGTCTATAAAATGTTTATTAATATCCATTATGTATTATATTCAAATGTCATTAATAGCAATACCATAAACATGTAATTTGTTCTCAAACGTACGTGTAAATGATTGTTTTTAGTACAGGTTGCAAATGACAGATGTTCTGTACATTTAATATATTTGTATACCTTATCAGTATAATACCTTAATAAATATGATTAAAACAGGCAAATGCAATAAGTAGTAGTAGTTGTAGCTTTAACACCTGATGCATTTATTGAGCAATTGACTGTTTGTTATTTGACAGATGTTCAATATTTGACTTCTTTTGTATATGCAAGTATATACGAAGGTATATGGCAACAAACCAGGGGCTCATGTTTGTATATAGAGATCATAGTAAAATCTCAACTTGTTTTCTCAATAAGTAAGTTCATGTTAATTATTTACCAAACAAGACTATGATTTTTTTTATACATTTTATCTTTTATAACAGATGGATGAAATAATTAAGCATATGTAAATAGAAATATGGCGGGGAGCTCAACGGTTTCCAAGTTACGACCAATGTGCTACGTGTCCTTTGAACAAACTTGATAGAGGATCATAAGCTTATGGTACACGCACACTATTAGACCTCTAGCTGTACCTCTCATACTACATGCAATATATGAGAGATCTATAACTTGTTAAGGAGAAGATCTTTTCATTTTGTATCTATATAAGTCTATGTAAAACAAGTGATCGCTGGCGCGTGGTCAAATTTAACGTCAGGGTCGTCATTTAAAACTTGGTAGAGAACGAATGGTAAATGCGTAATATTAAACCTCTAGCTTATGTAGTTTCAGTGAGGAAGATGTGTTTAAGATTTTCCTATAACATTATGTAAAACTGTGACTCCTGGGCCAAATTTTACCTCAGGGTCATCATTTGAACAAACTTGGTAATGAACCATAAGCTGATACTACAGGTTATATATGAAAGCTCTGTGCCTTGAGTTTTTAGAGAAGAACATTTGTCACTGTTTTCCCTATGCCAACAATACATATGACCAAGTATCAAAGATAAAGTGAGACAATCACATAAAGTTATCTGAGGTTAAGTTACCTAACCAAGGTTAAGTTACCTAACCAAGGTTAAGTTTGGGGGAAATAATGCAAAATATGACCTTGACCTTGGTATTTTTTTGTCTTTCAGTGATGTCCACCAATGCCAGCAATACATATTACCAAGTATCAAACAAAGAAATTAAAGTTATCGGGAAAAAACAATGTTAACTGAGGTTAACTTACCTAACAAAACTGATGACGTAAAACATGACCTTGACCTTGGCATTGTTTGCCATTCAGCGATGTCCACCAATGCCAGAAATACATATGACCAAGTATCAAACACGTAAAGTGAAGCAATCACATAAAGTTAATTGAGGTTAAGTTCCCTAACCAAGGTTAAGTTACCTAACCAATGTTAAGTTACCTAACCAAGGTTAAGTTTGGGGACAATAAGCAAAATATGACCTTGATCTTGGTAATTTGTGTCGTTCAGTGATGTCCACCAATGCCAACAATACATATGACCAAGTATCAAATAAAGAAAATGAGGCAATCACATGCATACAGTTAACTGAGGTTAAGTTACCTAATCAAGGTTAGATTACCTAACCAAGGCTAAGGTTTGGGAAAATAAGGCAAAATATGACCTAGAGCTTGGTAACTTTGGCGTGATGATGTACCCAACAAAGCATTTGACAAAGTTTCATAAAAATATATATATAAATTGGGGCTTCTGGCTCAAAGCTCTCGCTTTGCGTGAGTTTGATCCAGAAACCCCCAATTTACATATATATAAAAAAATCCTACCACAAGGTGCTGACATAAGCTGGGTTAGAGTTATATTCTGAGATTTTTTAATAGTTACACCCAAAATCGGACTAAAAAAAGTCTGATTTTGTGTTTTTTGTAATCTTTATAATTATAAAATGTTTTTTTAATACAAAACAAATTTGTTGATTTGTTACTAAATTTACACCCAAATCAACGATTTTTCGACCTTGAATACAAAGGTGGTGGATCATACTCAAACACATTACTAAAACAATAAATTACACACTTTTTAGACTTTTTTGTAAGGTTGCCATTGCTTCCTTTCTTCCCTGCTCCACTAGTTCTTTTTTTTGAACTTCACTATTTTCAAGTTTCTTTTGTTTGATGTCCTGTTTTAAATTTTAGTATCTCTCCAGTTCATCCAGAACCATCTTGAACTCTTGTTCTGATATCTGTGCATCACTTAGCGCTTATGTTATTAACTGCTTTATACTATTCAACTTAGACTCTGCCAAAGTTTTTATTTCATGATGTTTTTGAGCTTTTGAATTAAGCTTACGTCTAACAAATTTGACACAAACACCTGTTGTCCCACAAACAATGGCAGCAATTTCCAAAGGGAGTATAATAGGCACTGCCAAACCAACACCGGCCATAATAACACTTGCAGATATTAAGGTAGTGTCAATTCAATCTGTGATATTAATAACACGTTTATATTTTTTATAAAGATACTTGCGTGTATCCCGCTCTGTAATTAACTTCTGCTTAATCTCTGAAATCTTTTGTAATCTAAAATTCTGTCCGTCTTCCACTGGCAACTCAGGATATAAACTTGGTGCTGTCGGTTGCTTCATCTTTTTTAATAATAAAAAAATTAAATTAATTCAATTACCGTATTTACAGCGGTAGCGTTGGCAGTCTTGCATACAAAGTTAATAAGAGAACCAACACCAATATCTAAATGTCTATCAAAGTTATCATGATTGCGTGGGATGATGTGAAGCGTTATGCAATAATTTGGTTTTTCAACACCATTAACAGAAACTAATACAGATACGTCACAACTAATCGTTCACTTGCTAAACCTATTCCCATAATACGTCCACGGCGTGTCATTACATATCCCACATTTGTTTCTGCTCCGCCATTACCAAATGAGAGTACTCTATTTAATACAAGTGGACCCTTAGCCTCTGCAAATATTGTTATAATCCCATATTTAAGATTATCAACTTTATCTGTTATTTGTTTGAATTGGTTAACAATAAATCTAATGTAAATCTTGAACATTATTTTTCAAAGTCTCCAAATCCAAATATTTTTTCCCACAGGTTTTGTTGCTCCAAATATACTCATTGTTTTTTATAAAAAAAAATGTATAATTTTAAATAAATTCTAAAACGCAACTCATATGCAAACCCTGATTATCTTTCTTGTTGCCATGCTCATCTCTGACTTCTATTTTCAATTCAGTATTGCACCAGTGATATTCAGGATAAAAACGTGTATATACATTATCCCCAAACTGCTTATTTACTACAGGTATAACCCCTATAATATTGCTTGGCGCACCATTGAAATAATTACTACTCGTATTAACTTGTTCCAGATGAACATATAGCTGTTTATAAGGAGCTAAATCAATTGATTGTTTTCCAATATGAGTACCTTCCACCACCCACCCTCTTTCATCGAATCAAAGCATTTTTGAAAGACCCTTGATAATCGTATCTCTGTTGACGTCTCTAAAGATGCTATACCATTTTGCGCATCAACGGTTAGGGTAATAAACAGCGCTTCAAATATATCTGCCAACTGTTGAAAGTCATAGAGTCCATCTGGTATACGATATATTTGGTTTGGAACTTTTTTTTTATGGCCCTGTGAATAATATTATACCAACCGATAGTGCATGTAAAACTTTTTAATCCAACGCGCTTAGTTCTATCTCTATTATCGATATACTGTTGTAAGTTAATAGAGTTGTCTATGTTTGGAATTGTATGGAACATTTTTTTTAATATATATATAAAATACAAATAAAAATAATTTCTAAAGAATTCAAATATAACCCAGATGCTCAATATTTAAGTACTTTTAGCAAAAAAGTGATAGATATAATAAATCAAAACATAGTCATTACTTCAAACGGTAAAGACTTTAAAGCATCATTTTCCAATGTCATTGAAAAATACAAACTCCCATATGTCAAATCAGATGCTATAGTCCAACGCTGGGGAACAGATTGGATGTCATTTTGGCAGAACCAGTTTAATTTTGCTATTTGGTGCGCGACAACTGGGTGTGGCATTGATTTCAACAATCATCTGAAAGCTGATGCCCTGGTTGGTTCGTTATTTCGATTTCATGTCTATTACCAAGTTAGAAGAATATTATTTGAGATGAGTGTAGCAATGCCGCAAGACTAAAATTGGAATGCGTTTGATAACACATATAACCGAAACGCATACGAGAGAATATGCAAGGAGTTTAACGTAACTTACATTCTGACTGGAGACAGAAACAAAGCTATAATGATGGTCTAGAATCAATTTATAATTACTGGACAAATATTGGTTATCATCCTTTGATAAATTCTGTATACGACAACAAAACGATTACAGTCTATGAGAGCGATACAACATACCACATTGACTACATAGCACAAGGACCTGAAGCAGACAACAGCTGGTCTACTTTTATACTAGATAATTCTGTGGGATTTACAAGAGCTGGAGTAGAAAGAATCAATGACAGCATAAGAACATACTGCTTGGCAATTCTTGGCTCACAATCACAAACAAGAACAGATATACTCGGAACTGGAACGGCATTTGATGCAAAAAAACATTATTTGGCAAATGTAGAGGACGCAGTAAACAGCTCCATTGACTTGCCCATTCAAATTTCAAGATATGAAACCACCCAAAATATGCAAGAAGTAAAGTAAATTTTGTCCATGGAAGTGGATTGTACATGTCTCCGAGTGACATGGAGTTGAGAATCGGAACAATACAAGACTACAATAATAAAATTGTAATAGCAACCGATGCGCAAGCATTAGGATTGAATAATGATGTAAATGTAAAACCAGTACCACCGAAAGTTATTCAACCTTTTCAAGGCACCACAACAAAGAAATATCCGGAACATCCTGACTTTGATAAATCATTGATACATAAAACTGTGGAGCATAACCCACCAGAGATAAAAAAATAGCGATTGAACATGAAGATAACAAAACATCTATAATTGTTGATACTATAGTAATAGGTCTTGCTGCATTACTCATTTACGAGACTTACTGAACCACTATTTAGCTGCCACATACAACAACCCGGAAACAAACACAAGCAAAGCCCATAGATTGTTACCAAGCCAATTAATAACATTACCTGTTGCAGATAAAAGCCATGATACTATTGCACCAATAACTCCTGGAAGTGCTGCAGCAGCTTTTCCAGCTAAATTAGCGAGAAGTTTACCAAGATTACTTAGTGTTTTTTTTATCCAGTCTTTGATGCCACTTCCATCTTTTGGAGGTGTTGTTCCTCCGCCTATTGCAGGAATAAGTCTGAACAATAACACCAATAATCATACCAAACGCAGTCAAAATACTAACAATAGTAATACCTTGCTCTCTAAACAAGGTTTTGATCCTCTTACCAAGAGTTGTATCCTCGTTTAACATTTTGTTTATTGTCTCTCTTATTCTGCTTACTTGGTTACGGAAAGCTTTTTTGTTTTCATTGATAGCATCCATCCTTGCACCTTTTTCAACTTTAAGGTCTTTGATGCGATCGCTAATTCTATTAATCTGGAATTCATCATTATCAGTCTTAGCTTGTTCTAACTTTTGTTTTTCTCTTGTTATGTCTTTATCAAGTTGTGTGAGTTTTGCTAAGTTATTGGTGAGTTCTTCCTTGACAGTTGTCATCGCTTTTACTATTCCATCCATTTCACGCTTGTCTATATTTGTTTGTGTTTCAACATCAGGACGCTCATCCACATCCCAGTCATAAATTAATGTCTCTATGTTACCCATTGATGTCTCTATGTTATCCATAACATGTGATACATCTTGTAATGGAATAGCATCCATATTATCTGGTAAATCATTTCTTGTGCTCTCCAACGCTTGTCGAGCTTTTTGTGATAATTTTGTTTAACTGTTATACTCTGGCAAATTCAAAAATTGTCTTACCGCCATTGTTCCCCCAGAGCTAATAACCTTGTTATATTCATTTGCCAAAAAACCAAGAGCAAGAAATGTTGCACCACCTTGCTTGGCAGTTATTCTTATTTCTTTATCACCAACAACCCAGTATAATGTTTTACCATCATCTGATACTTTAAACTGGTCATAATCCATTTTGTCCGGTGCCATCTTATATCGTTTTCCTATTTCATCATAAAAGGATTTTACAAGATTTTTCTTGTGTGTTTCAAGTGTGGCTTCTCTCAGCGCTCCCCTAAGTTCAGCAATATGATCGCTTTGATTAAGAAAACATTTTTGATTAGGCTCATCAGGCACCATTGGTAAATCGTCATCATCATAATATTCATTATAATCATCTGGATCGTACGCAGGATTGTCATTTTCAACTCCACCCGCAGCCATTGTTTATTTTATTTAATTTTAAAAAATATATTCAATAAATAAAAACAATGTCAGCTTACGGAAACAAACGCAGCCCTTATAGAAAACTAAGAGAACCTCTTGCTGTTCAGGGCATCCGCACAAGTGTAGTAATAAATAATAATCCGTCAACAATAGACCAAAACCAGCAACTGCATGTGGGATTTCCCAATCTAAGTACTAATGATGTGATAGTTCCACGTACTGCTCGTCTTGCCTTTGAAATATAACTTAAAAGCAGAACAGACGCCAACGCTACTCTATACCAGAATATGGGTAGAGCAATTGTAAAGAAAACGACAATAAAAATAAGTGGCAATGAAGTCATGACAATACATGACAGTGATATATATCACAGTTACGTAGATTTATGGAAAAGCCCTACCGAACGAGTAAACATAGCTTACCAAGGTGTTGGTAAAGCAAACATGCTAAAACATAGTGTTGGTGCAGGAGATGCTCCTTCAGACCTCGAGGATGAAGCTGTAGCTGCAGCTTATGTAAATAGATTTTGTATTCCACTAGTCTTTGAAATGTTAGAAAGTCATATGCCATTTTATCAAGCGGGGTTTGGTGATAGGTTAGACTATGAAATAACGTTTAACGATTGTTATCAAAAGCAGTGATGCTGATGCATCTTATGTAATCAATGGTAAGGTAGTATTTATGTATGACCGTGTGTTGCGATATAAAAAAAATCATAAAAAAAAAATGTGATACCCTTTGGGATATCAACATTAGTGTACCAACACGGAGCATGAAAGGTATTCTAATGCTGTTTGAAGACCCAGACAGAACAGACACGGAATCTTATTACAACCCAAAGATTAAACATGTTCAAATGACAATAGAAGGCGTACCAAATCAGTTGTATAGTCAGGGCATGAGGAAATATCAACATTGGGATGATGAAATCAACAAATATTTTGCCTTAACATCAAAAAGAAACAAAGCGACAGAAATAGTGGCAAGTGACTTATGCTTTACCAATGTTTCTCTTGAGAGCTATCTAACAAAAGCATATGCTTTGTGGCTTGATCTTAGAACATGTGATGGCAATTTATTACACGGCAGTGGAAGAACAATAGCAAACGGCAGTGACGGTATAACGATACTAATAAATAAAGCAGATCAACCTTTAAATATTTATATATATATAATACAAGATGCGAAAATCAATTTCGAAGATGGAAGATTCAAAGAAGTACGATACTAAATATCCTAAATATCCACACAGTGCCATTATCTGTGGTCAGACGGGCTGCGGTAAAACAGAGTTTGTTCTTGACATACTTGAACAAGAGTATGCTAAAGTTTTTGAACATATAATTATTTTGTGTCCAACTATAGAGTGGAACGAGGCTTATAAAAATAGACCCTGGATAGGTGATGTTAGACACCCGAGAGATACAAAAAAACAACAATTGTCAATCCTGTAAGCAACGGTAAAGAAATGTTACAAGAACTGTTGCGTTTATTTTTCAAACAATATGCTGGCAAGCCCACACTATACATCAATGATGATTGCTCAGCAACAAAAGAATTAACAAAGAAAAAAGATATGTTGTCAGAGTTGTCATTCTCTGGTCGTCACGCCAAACAATCAGTGTGGGTTATTTCACAGAGATATAATTCTGTATTGAAAGATTTGAGGGAGCAAGCAAAATGGTTGTGTATGTTTTACACCAAGGACAGAGATAGTTATGAAAATTGTTTGAGAGAAAATGATGTTATTCCAACGCTGGAGGAGAGAACCAGAATAAGAAAAGCTTTAGCAAAGACTAAATATTCGAAGTTAATATTGAGGACTGACCATCCAACTGGTTATTGGGTTGAATAATTGCTTTTTTTTATAACAGCATTGCTTTGTTGCCAATAGTAATACTAACAGCAAAGTAGCAATGTTAATAGCAATACTGACATGAAAATAAAATGAAAATATCGGGGAATATAGTAATGCTTATAGCATTGCTCATAGCAAATTAGTAATGTTAATAGCAATGCTTGCAGCAAATTAATAATGTTAATAAAAAAATAGCAATGTTAACAACAAAATATGTTATTATTAAATAGCAATGTTATCAAAATATTTTAATGTAATCAATCCACCAAAACTGATAGAAGATTTGGAGGAAGACCAATTTATTAATCATGCTGAACAAGTGCTTGTTGTGAGTTGTATTATAGGTATGGAAAGTGCTTTGCACCATTTACAGCAATACTGACAACTGTCACACATATTGATTTTAATAAAAATAAAAATACAGATAATATAAATGATGGAGAACCAAGAGAGTTAAGTTGATCAACCTGTTGAGGTTGTTACACAACCTGTTGCTATACAACCTGTTAAACAACAAAAATTAAAAAATCCAAAACGAATAGAGGCTGGGAAGGAGGGAGCAGCGGCAAGGAAGGTAAAGCGTTTGCTTCAAGATGCACAGGATGCTGCAAAGCAAGATGCGAAGCATGTAAATCACGATAAAATAACAAAAATAACAATAGGTGAAAAGGAACCAGAGAAAATCAAAATAAACGTATACAAAAATTATATTCCACCGTGTCTGGTTTTATTAGGCATTGCTGGGTTGGGTTTGTATATCTATAACAAGAAATCTGCTACGTCTGTTGCTATACAACCTGTTGCTGCGCGATATGTTCCCACTAGCACCAAAAGACCCGTTTGATTTTTAATAATTTATTTAAAAAAATAATAATCATATAAAAAAATGGCAACAAGTATTGTCGGAAAACAAATTGTAAATATGATGTATCACGCTGGAGTGGAAACACTTCTAACTATTGGATATTCTGAGCTTTGCAGAAAACTACTAAAAAGACCAGCACCTAAAGTGGATTTTAATATGGTAGATTTTGGGATGCTGTCCGTGGATATAATGTTAGCAATGGCTACGAGGGATATGTTGATTAAGCAAGGTATTATTCCTGCGGATATTATGAAATAATTAAAAAAAAATAATAAAAAAATGGCGAAGGCAGTAGCAATGATGATCGGTGGCGCATTAACAAACGCATTGGCGTTTAGCTATTCAAATTATTTCTTTTCAAAAATGGGAAGTCATTCAGATGAGGAAAGACAAAGGCATGACAAAGCCGTAGAACAATTGGAAGCAGCACAATCGGCGTGGAATAAAAAAAGAACAGAGAGAATAGATTTTATTAATAAGCAACTGCAGAAGGAGCATCATGCAGAGCAGACTTTTGATGATGTGGACCAGGCTATGAAGCAGTATTATTATATAACTGGTAAACAGTTGCTTTTGGAACCGGAGCCTAAGTTGAGTGATTTTTATACACCATCTCCGGATCAACAGAATAGAGAAATTATGTTTATTGTGGTGGGCATGGCTGCAACTTGATTTGTGGCGTATAAATTGATTTCATAAAAAAAAATTAAAAACTATAATGACTAAGTCATATGCATGATAATTATTTTTGTTGTTTTACTTTGGAATGACAAAGTCATATGCATGATACCTATTTCTTTTGTTGTTTATACATGGTTTCAATCCAAGTGGTAGAATATAATATTGCGGTTCAGCACTTGTTTTCTCTATTTTATTATTTAGATGATCAGGCGCCCATACTTCACCGTTGTCTAATAATGTCAATACCAAGGATAAAGCATATTGAGTATCCATTATTTTTGTATCTGCAATAGTGTATATTTTATTCTTTTCCAAGTCTGTCCATTTCTTTGTGCTTTATTGATTTTGCTCTTCGAGCAGTTCATCAAATCGTGCAGTTGTGATTTCCATTTTTTCTTTATAGTTATATAAATGTTAATCTTTAGTAAAATAAAAAAATAGAAAAGATTTATTACAGCCCAAAAGTATTTTGGAGAGGTTACTCAGCAGTTAACAAATTGTCAAAAGAGGCTGGTGTTAGTGAGAAACAGGCATTATAATTTTTAAAAAACAAGCTGTGTGGCAGATTTATTTACCCGCACCAAAGAAAATAATTAGACCCAGGTTTGATGTTTCCACTAAGAATGGAGTGCATCAAGCTGATTTGTTATTTTTTACCGCATGCCACTTTTGGCTTTGGCCGTGGACGCAAGACTTATAAATATGCGTTGACTGTTGTTGATATTGCGAGTAGATACAAAGAAGCAGAGCCACTGACTTCCAAGGATAGTAAAGAAGTTGCCAAATCATTTGAGAATATATACAGTCGTTATTTGAAATATCCCAAGTTATTACAAGTTGACCCAGCCAGAGAATTCATGGGTGCAGTATCGCAGTTGATGGCGAAACATAAAGTAAATATCAGACGAGGCAGAACAGAGATACACAGAGACCAAGCTATAGTGGAAAGATTTAACAGAACATTAGCTGAAAGATTGTTTGGCTATCAGTATGCTAAGGAAATAGATTCACAAAAACGCAACAGAGAGTGGGTAAAGAGATTACCAGAAGTTGTCAAAGCAATAAATGTGGAGACAAAAAAGCCCTCTCCTGTTGAAACAAAAACATTAAAAGAAGATCCTATCTGTATGAATGCCAGTGTAAGATATTTATATCAAACCGGGGAACAAGAAGGTGGAAGACGCAGAGCAACTGATCCAATGTGGAGTGTAGATATTTACAAAATTAAAAGTTATATGGTGACGCAAGGTATAAGAGTATATTATTTGAAATCACCAGCGCCTCAAAGAGGATTTGTCAAAGAAGAACTACTTATTGTTCCTGCTGATACCCAAACGCGTATGTCGTGATACCGTCTGGTGCTATGTATCTTTTAGTGTCTAATGGTGACAGTGTTACTTTGTTTACTGTTATACCATATATTTGATGCTTTATTGATCGTATCATATTCATCTCATGGGTGTATTTTTTCTTGTTGAATAGAGCATTTTTATAGTTTTCAAAGTTGATATGTTTTTTGATTACATATTGTTTTACACCCTTTGCTTTTTTAATGAGTTGTTCATCCGCTCTTAGAATGGAATAGAGCTTTAATCTCAATCCAACATACTCAACTATAGGAACACCAGCACATTCGTCTTTCATTTTACCTAATACTTTTTTATTTGTATCATCATGTAAAGGATTTTCCCTTGGAAAGTCACTAAAGTCATACTCTTGTTTCATTTCCTGCATGTCTTTATACACATCTTCTGTTTTGATATCTACCAGCAAACTGTCAGTGTCTGTGTATAATAAAGTACAGTCATCTCCGTACCTTTTTTCAGAGTATTGTAGTACCAGTCATACATCATGTGCTTTGATAAGTCAAGTACAGACATTCCGACATAGACTGGTTTGTTAAGGATTAATTTTGTTTTGTTTATGTGTATTGCTGATAAGTCATCAGAAAACTTTATACGTCTGTTAAAGTTGGGTTTGGCTATAATTTTTCTTATTTTTTCATTTTCAGAGCCATACTACTACTACTAATAATAATAATAAATTCTTTATTTAAAGAAGGTTAACACATTATGACATACTATCAAGATATACACATCATATTTTCAATGCGGCCTTCTGTACATGAAATAACAAACATTTAGTGCTTTTAACAAATACACTAACAATAAAAACTTTCAATCTTCGACAAACACTCAGTTATATTTGAATATAGAAGAAATCTAAGAAGTCTTACATAATGTAAATATATATACAAGCAAAAAAAAAAAAATATAAAATAAAAATAATATCATTGATGTTAATGTGCATTTTGCAATAATTATATTTAAATGACTGGATAGTAGGAAGAGAACGTATGTCGACCGGTATATTGTTCCAGACGGGTCGACCAAAGTCGCTAAAGGTGTCTTTCATGTATTTAGTTAGCGGTTTTTGTGTAACAAGATCATTTCGTGTAGCTGATCTGAGATTATACCTATTATTACATGAGAATGTCAAAGGTTGTGATATGTAATTAGGAGCTAGGTTGTTTATTGATTTATATATCAACACACCAGTATGATAATGATATCTGTTATGAAAAGAAAGCCACTGAAGTTCAATGAACATATCCTTAGAATTAGTTCGAAAAGGTTTGTTTAATATTATTCTAGCTGCTCTTTTTTGAATTTTATGTTCTCACTAGTTTTATATCAGTCCGCTTGCGTAGGTTTTCCATTGTTTTGCCAAACACAGAGTTGTTCATAAGTTTGTAAAAATCTTTTTCAAAGACTGATTTAGCTAGCTTTCTAAAATCTGTGTATATGATTCTATCCATGTTTTTTCATTGAATTCTTATACTCTATGTATTTTCTTTATTTGCATACCCAAAGATAAATACAGTTGCAGGTTTTTGTAATGTATCACATATTTTTCTTTGTCCATAAGATTGGGAACTAGTTTTACTATGTTTATCATGCTATTATTTTCTAGCAGCTCTGTCTGGTACTCAGACAACTATTCTGTTTTGACTGCTAATATTTCAGGTTCAAGTGGATAGTCATTGTGGGATTTATGAAGTTCTTTGGGGTATTCCAAATCCACTTCTAGTATTTGTCCTTTACCTTGTTTTGGTTTAGAAAATGTTCCTTTATTGTGTTTGGCTTTCCATTCAAACCCAGAATATGGAAGTGACTGACTCATTGCCCATCCATAAAGGTTATTAGCGTCATAATACATTATATGTTTTTTTCCTTTGTCAGGATCATAGTCATTGACATGTGGATTATTTGATTTGGCGTATCTTTTTGATACCATACTTATACCACCGCGCATACCTTTTTCTATGAATAAGTGTATGTCAATGTCTGTTAAAAGTTCCAAATCTATTTTTGTGTGTTTTACCAAAGCATCCCAAGATAAACCTAGTGCTGTATAGTAATGTAAAGGGTCGAGCTTGTATGCACTCATACATGTTTTTCTAAAAGTTTGAAATACATCAGCCAGTAAAGTTACATCAGTTTTTAGGTAGAGATTGTGATAGTCTCCCAATGTTTTGCAATTTAATTCTTTCCATACTTCCTGAGCATGTTCATAATCTTTAAGACTTATACCTTTATCTCTAAGACTACTATAAAACTTTTCTATAGGTGGTAGTTGTGTTTCCTCGAATTTTTCCACACTGTCAATATAGTCATAAGGATAAACACCTTTTCTTAAAAGTAAATATGTTTGTTCTCCGAACTGATTTTTGGTAATTTTAAAATCAGATTTATCCGTAGCATCAACTAATCTCTCTAGAGACGAAGCCATAAACTGAAAGCTATCCAAGAACCTTAGTTGTCCAACGCTAATGCTAAATGATATGTATTTTTCAGCATTGTTTGGGATGCATTTAATATTACCTGACATTTTATGTATTTTTTGCATTATAAGATGACTGTCATATCCTTTGAGGTTATGAAATACAACCGGTATGGGTGTTTTACCTGGTTTTATTTTTAGTTTCAGGTTACAGTTTTTGTGTGCTGCACTTCTATATTCACCTGTAAAATGACAATTGTCTCTTACTTTACAGTTTTTACCTTTTCCTATTTTATTATTACATATCCAACATTGTGTTGCTTTTTCATGATCTTCTTCATTTTGTTGTGTCATGATTAATAGTTTTGGGTGAGCAAAAGTGTTGTTAATTTTGATTTTTTCACGTTCTAAGTGATTTAAAAACTTTTCAACAACATCTTCACTTCTGTAAATAACAGATTCTTCAGCTTTGCCATCATATCTAACAACTTGGTACCCAAATCCACAAGCTTCGTGTATATTTTGAATTTCAGATTTCTTTCCAAATTTGATTGAATGTCGTTTGATTATACTCTCAAAATCAGCATATATTGCATAATGCACAGGCATCTGATTTTGATGATTTTTAAATTTTATGTGATTTTTACCTTCTTGCGGCATTTCTATTCTGCAAGAATTTTTGTTGATACCATCACAGTCTTCTTTGTGTTTGGTAAGTAGTCCTTTCCCAGAAAAGCCGTAAAGGCAACGATCGCAGAAGTAAGTTTGACCTTTATGTTTGTTTTGGTCATAGATTAACCTGTTTAGATTTTTAATCCAGCAGTAGTGATATTTTGTTGTTAATATCTCTGGTTCATCAGGATAATCATCAGGGTTATAGTTGTCATCATTAATTCCTTTTTCATTCTCTGAATCATCTTTTTCAACCTCACCGTCTTCAGATATCAAGAGCAAATTAATTCTTTTCATTTCCTTTGGTTGTTCAGATATATGATAAGGATTTTTTTTCATTTTCCCTGTTTTAGTCATACTGTATCCATAAACATTGATAGCGATGTTATTTTGTTTTTCTACTTTGTGTATTTCTGAGAGTGGAGTTGGAAGGTCAATACCATCCATTTTCGGATCATCAAACTTATTATAACTTGAAAGTCTGTCAGAATTCTTTTCAACAGGATAAAGAGCAGACTTTATAGCATATTTCAAACATTTATTATCATTATTCTTCACATTGATTATTGCTTTTTTGTTGGCTAATGCTTTGGGCAGAGTAATATAACCGTTTAATGGTTCATACTTTGCAATATTCAAATAACACTTAACACAGTGATCAATCTCCAATCCTGATGCTGTGTTTGTAAATCTTTCAAGGCTCTCTTGTATATGTGCAGATGCTTCATCATAAAACTCATTTATTTTTTCAACGGATAAGATTGCATTTTGTTCACTGTGTAATACTGCTGTGGTGTATTTTTTGGTAGCACCATCAACTTTGAATAGATTTACAGTGAGACCTAATTGAAACTTTAATCCATTCGTCTCTGTCAGCTCTTTGCTGATTTGTTTTGTGATAATGGATTTCTTATCACGGAATAGTTTTTGAGGGTCTTTGTATCCCTCGACAGATATCTCGTATGCTTTGAAATGACCACACATTGGTTTGTCAACCAGTTTTAATTCTGGGATACTTTCTTTAGATTTTCTATCATTAAACTCTTTCAGTTCATTTATAACATTTTCTTGTAATTTAGCATATTTCTGCTTTTGTTCATTTATAACCTTTTCTTGTAATTTAGCATATTTCTGCTTTTCTCGCTTACGTTGTTTTTTTAGCACGTCGTCTCTTTTGGTAATTTTCAAATGATTGATTAACCTCTTTTGGAGTTTCCTTTGGAACTTCTTTAATAGCATCTAGCGCCTTTCTAAGCTGATCATCATTAATTCTTCCTTCCCGGTGTAATTGTAAAATGTATTTCACGTCTTCAGTACTCATTTTTATAATATATATTATATTATTTTTTCTTCTTAATATAAAAAAATATTTATTGTAACAAGAAAAAGAAAATGGAAAACACTAAGAAAATAGAAAACATTTGCCAATTTCTTAAAGTTGGATATCACGAGCCTTGTAAAAATTAAACAACAAAAGATTCAAACTATTGCAGTTTACATAAATTCAGACTAAAGCAAAGTAAAGTTTTACCGTGTCTAAAATGTGGAAAAGATACAAGTGCAAAATATCAAATATGTGTTGGTTGTGGTGCTCATATAGTTAGATTAAAGCATAGATACTGGGAGGTAGTAAAGCCATATAATGTTGAATGTATTAGACTGAGACATATAGAAATTTGATGTGGGAGAATCAAATTATATGATTTTCTAAAAAAAAACATATTTTGCTGATTTCGTGTTTATTCGTTGATTTGGGTGTAAATTTAATAACAAATCAACTTATATTAAAAATCTCAGAATATAACTCTGACTCAGCTTATTTCAGCATCTTGTGGTAGGAGTTTATATATATATGTAAATTGGGGTTTCTGGATCAAACTCGAGCAAAGCGAGAGCTTTGAGCCAGAACCCCCAATTTACATATATATTAAAATGACTGCTATGTCTCGCTACCCACTATCGTGGGCGAGACAAAAACGCTTATGGTCATTCATTTTATTACAACTTCCGTAAAACAAAGACATATTTCGACGTGTACATGTCAACAATTACCTTTATATATTGCCATGCCGTTTTAATCTATATCCATAAATCCTTTTGTTATTATATCTTAATTATCATTGACAAAGAATATAGTTTTCATTATCTAAACATACATGACAACAGAAGCATATATACAGCGACCAAGTCGTTATCTTAAGATGTCTTAACACTATATATTACGTTAAAACGACATATATTATAGAATGATCACATCATCTGGGGTGTATATTAAAGCTTCCATACATATCAACACATCTATATTAAATTATATTTGCAAGATAACAATACGAATCACATTTAAATTAATATTTATGATTAAGAAAGCAAAATACGGCGAGTTATAGCTTGTCTCTATATACAAACATAAAACGAATACAATGCCGGTCTTGAGCTTATTGCATTATATAATATAAACACACACAACCTAATATAAATGCTTCACTTTTGTACGATATTTGTGAGAAAAAAACACGAATGTCTTGTGCCTAAATTATCCTGATATTTTCTGGATTAATAGCGATTTTACTTAAGTACATAACTCGAATTTCGTATACTATATTGTGAAGCATCCCGGTGTCCATTATTGGAAAATGGCTAATCCGCGGTCTAAAACTATAAAGACGATATATAACATTCTTACACATATTTATCATTACCAACCTCCCTATGCAGGTTATTGTTGGTACTATATATATAACAACAGGAAAAGAATGCATCTGATGTAAATATAAGAATGCCACAAATTTAACGCGCGTAATGGTTCAAAAGTGCGTATTTGCGAATAAATTCTTAAATAAACTTCATTTGGCGCTCGCACGGCACGACAGATCAGTGCATACATCCAATGTTTCTCAATAGAAGCTGTTTAATCCACTGTCTGAAGATACACTGACGACAGTGGTCGTTCTTAATACTGTTTTGTCATTAATATTATTCCAAGGCCGCTATTATTCGGGTATGCAGGTGCAGGTATGTATTCGAAGTTGGTGATATAGTGTTGAATGCCGATCTCAGATCCAGGTCTGGATTCATTCCTGGGTTTGTATTCAAATTTGGTGTTTTAAAGTTGAAATACGATCTCAGATCCGAGGTCCGCCTTCAACATTGGCCATTTTGTGTTGAATCCCGATTTCAGACCTAGGTCGGGATTCAATTCTAGGTCTGTATTCAAATTTGGTGATTTAGTTTTGAATGCCGATCTCAGACCCTGGTCTGGATTCATTCCCAGGTCTGTATTAAAATTAGGTATTTTAAAATTGAATCCCGATCTCAGACTCAGGTCTGGGTTCATTCCTAGGTATGTATTCAAATTTGGTGTTTTAATGTTGAATGCCGATCTTAGGCGCAGGTCTGGATTCATTTGTAGGTCTGTATTCAAAATTGGTGATTTAGCGTTGAATGCCGATCTCAGACCAAGGTCTGGATTCATTCCCAGCCCTGTTTTCAAATTGGTAGTTTTAAAGTTGAAATACGATCTCAGCCCTAGGTCTGGATTCATTCTTAGTTCTGTATTGGAATTTGGTGTTTTGAAGTTGAATCCCGATTTCAGACCTAGGTCCTGGATTATATGTAGGTCTGTATTCAAATTTGGTAATTTAATGTTAAATGCCGATTTCAGACCCAGATCTGGATTCATTCCCTGGTCGACCTTCAAAGTGGGTGATTTATTGTTCAATGCCGATTTCAAACCCAGGTCTGGATAAATTTCTAGATCTGTATTCAAAATTGGTGATTTAGTGTTAAATCCCGATTTCATACCAAGGTCTGTGTTAATTCCTAGGTCTGTATTCGAATTTGGCGTTTAAAAGTTGAATCCCGATCTCAGACCTAGGTCTGGATTCATATGTAAGTCTGCATTCAAAATTGGTGATTTAGTGTTCAAAGCCGATCTCTGACACAGGTCTGGATTCATTCCCAGATCTGTATTCAAATTTGGTGTTTTAAAGTTGAAAAACTATTTCAGACACCGGTCTGGATTCATTCTTAGGTCTGTATTCGAATTTGGTGTTTTTAAGTTGAATCTCGATTTCACACTTAGGTCTGGATTAATATTTAAGTCTGTATTCAAAATTGGTGATTTAGTGTTGAATGCCGATCTCAGACCAAGGTCTTGTTTCATTCACATGTCTGTATTTAAATTTGGTGTTTTAAAGTTGAAAACTATTTCATACCCAGGTATGAATTCATTCTTAGGTCTGTATTCGAATTTGGAGTTTAAAGTTGCATCCGATTTCAGACCTAGGCTTGAATTCATATGCAGGTCTGTATTTAAAAATGGTGATTTAGTGTTGAATGCCTATTTCAGATCTAGGTCTGGATTTATTTTCAAGCCTGCATTCAAATGTGTGATTTAGTGGTGTATGTCGATTTTAGACCCAAGTCTGGATTAATTTTTAGGTCTTTATTCAAAATTGATGATTTAATGTTGACTGCTGACCTCAGAGACAGGTCTAGATTCATTGCTAGGTTTGTATTCGAAATTGGCGTTTTTTATTTTTGTATTCGGCATATTTAATTTGAATACCTATCTCAGAGCTGGCTATGGGTTTATTTCTATGTCTGTATTTGGCATTTTTATTTTGAATCCCGATCTCAGAGCTGGCTATGTGTTCATTTCTAGGTCTGTATTTGGTCTATTTAATTTGAATCCCGATCTCAGAGCTGGCTATGTGTTCATTTCTAGGTCAGTATTTGGCATATTTATTTTGATTCCCGATCTCAGAGCTGGCTATGGTTTCATTTCTATTCTGGATTTGGCATAATTAATTTGAATCCCGATCTCAGAGGTGGCTATGGGTTCATTTCTAAGTCTGTATTTGACATATTCATTTTGAACCCCGATCTCAGAGCTGGCTATGGGTTCATTACTAAGTCTGAATTTGGCATAGGTATTTTGATTCCCGATCTCGGAGCTGGCTATAGGTTCATTTCTAGGTCGTATTTGGCATAATTATTTCTGAATCCCGATCTCAGAGCTGGCTAGGTCTGTATTCGGCATTTACAATTTGAATCCTATCTCAGAGCTGGCTATGGGTTCATTTCTATTCTGGATTTGGCATAATTTATTTGAATCCCGATCTCAGAGGTGGCTATGGGTTCATTTCTAAGTCTGTATTTGGCATATTCATTTTGAACCCCGATCTCAGAGGTGGATATGGGTTCATTTCTAGGTCTGTATTTGGCATATTCATTTTGAATCCCGATCTCAGAGCTGGCTATGTAATCATTTCTAGGTCCGTATTTGTCATATTTAATTTTATTCCCGATCTCAGAACTGGCTATGAGTTTATTGGGACGGTGGCGTTTGATGTTT
Source organism: Cyrtodaria siliqua (assembly GCA_037043455.1). Classification (NCBI taxonomy): domain Eukaryota; kingdom Metazoa; phylum Mollusca; class Bivalvia; order Adapedonta; family Hiatellidae; genus Cyrtodaria; species Cyrtodaria siliqua. Next base: position 118,421 of record JAWPHD010003243.1, on the reverse strand, counting down.
GTCTACTTTCTTTCTTGTCGTGCCCTTAATGGTTTATTCTCTTGTTGCTCTGGCTTCTGCCAAGTCATGAGTCCTTCATTGTGGCTTTCTAGGCTATTGTTTTTGTTGTATTATATTTACACGAGCATATTTGTGTTTTGCTTATATTGCCTATTGATGCTGCCTTGTTGGTTGGACATTAGATCATGGCAGGGATTTCCTTATTTACACTGTCCTGTTTTAATGGGATGACAGTAGGGTAAGTGTGAGGTTTGGTGCACCCTAGAACCGGTTTAAACCCCCAGTGGCCTACTTTGCCTACTTTGCCACTGACCGTTCCAAGGCGGTAAACCTGTTGTCAACCCTTTTGTGTTTGTGATGTCGTTTGCATTTATTATTACTTTTGTCTTCTTGTTTGTCTGTCTGCGTGTTTGCTTCTGTGTTTTGTGGTACCGTTTTGGTCAAATACAATCGAATATCCATGTTTTGCGGGATATTTGATACTGCATGTACATGTGTATGCGCTGAAAACGTCTGTTGTATTTTCATAAGGATGTTTTATCGCCTGGAATCCATCTCGATATTACGGAAGTGATTTGGGAAGTTCACTATCAACAGTATACACAAAATAATCCATGTTGATCAATGTATGGTCCATGTTCATGTGTAAAATCACTAATGTATGCCAAAATCCAACTGTAGTACATTACAATTCATTCTAATAAGTTCATTTCAACTTTCTGAGAAATCTTGAGCTATGTCAATGCAGGCTTACCAACCAAGCGTACAGATGAGTATTTCTTCAAGTTCTCACTACACAATGAATTGTTACTATGTTGGCCTATATGAATAAAGTGTACAGGGCCATTCCGAACAGGAAGGTTCCAAGCTAAAAGTTACTTTTTTATATAACCAAGTCATTTATTCGCCACACAAAATCTGTTACATTGACCAGTTGTTTTTTTTAAATTTGAGTGGTGTCCTCCAGTGCACTAGTTTGGGCTTTAACTCTAGAGTTTGGACCAGATAAGAATTCCTACTCTTCTTCAACATTCACAAAACTGCCATATTTTGGTGGCAGTGTCATCTAATAGCTGCACATCCAATTTTCAGACATTGTTCATCTCACCTGCAACTACAATAAACATATCTGTCAGCAATTATTAAAAATATTTAAAACCGAAGAATACACTACTACTTTTTAAGGCGTAACAATTACACTACCGAGGGTTTCAGTGGAGCTAACTGTGTAGTGAGACATTCAAAGTGTGTCTGAGAGACAGACAGACAGACAGACAGACAGACAGACAGACAAACAGACAGGGTATAATTGTCTTATTGGTGTTTTTTTCTCAAGATTTTTATGTTACACCGAATTATTAAATTCGTCATTTACTCAAAGACGATAGCATTCCATTCATTTTATAATAATTCCATTCATTTCGATGCGTAACATGAACTTCTTAAACAAACCAGTTAGTCTGATATAGTCATCATTTTGTGGGGAAACATGCTGTACGGAAAATGACTTGACCCTTAGAAACACAAATGGAAAACTTAATTTACTAAAAGTTTAAAGTGTATATACCCCACAAAATAATTTTCAAAGTTTATATGCCCCACAAAAATAATTTTCAACCCAGCTATCTATATATATATTGAAAAATAAAGTTAGCAATTGGTGTCTCTCAGACAATTGGTCTAATAAGTCAGCAATTCAATTCGTATACTCCAGTACATTCTAATGAGGAGGATGTTGTTTCCACACATATCACTCGGTGCACTACTTTCAAGGCTGGGATAGACGAAAAGCAAAACAAACTGCCTACTATATACTGGATTCCTAAATTACATAAAAATCCATATAAGGCCCGCTTTATTTCGAATTCTAGTGCCTGCACTACAACAAACAACTCCAAACTTTTAACTTCTTTTCTTACTGCCGTTAAGGATCACGTTAAACGATATTGTGATAAAACTTATGAAAACTCTGGGATTAATTTGTTTTGGTCTATAAAAAAGTAAACGTCATATTTCATCTATAAGCACTTATGATTTCTCTACACTATATACACCTTTACCGAATCATCTTATCAAAGACAAGCTAATTTCTCTTATCAAAAAACATTCGCTAGAGTAAATACTACATTTCTGGCCTGTAATAATATTAAAGCGTTTTTTACTAACGGCAGTTTAGACAATTATACTATGTGGCACTTAAGCCGGTGCTAGGGGCGTGAGAGGTGTTGCTTCTTTCATTAGTTCTCATGAACATACTCAATAAAATCGAATCTGCTGCTTTATTCTCTTACTTGTGTTTGTTGCTCACAAAGGATCACCTTTATAAGTATTTATTAACATTCACACTAGCGTTCGTTTAGTGCAGTGTGGCGGCTGTAAAATGGCTCCCCGTGCTACGTATCAGTAGTGTTATTTTTACTGTTCCTTTGGAACCAACGAGCCCAATATAGGTGGCTTTGAAGTATAATACCGCTTAAGCCGGTGCTATGGGCGTGAGAGGTGTTGCTTATTTCATTACTTCTCATAAACAGACTCAATAAAACCGAGTCTGCTGCCTTATTCTCTTAATTGTGTTTGTTGCTCACAAAGGATCACCTTTATCAGTATTTATGGATATGCAACTTGTAAAGCACTCATTTTCCTATTAAATAATATTTTCGTCAGGTATGGAACCACCATTTACAGACAAATTGTTGGTATCCCTTGTCGCAGATTCGTTTTTATTTTGCTATGAAAGAGATTTCATGTTGTGTCTTTCAGCAGATACCCAGGCAGATGTTTTGCAGCCTTTAATGACACCTCTCGGTATCTGGATGCTATATTGAACATTGACAACCTTTCTTTCCAACTATGGTTAATAATATTTATCCTAAAGAACTTCAGCTTAACAAAGCTAATATATCTGATAATAACGCTTCTTTTCTTGATTTATATCTCTTGTTTGAAAATGGTGAAATAATTAGCAAAATCTATGACAAGAGAAATGATTTTAATTTTGACATTGTTAATTATCCCCACTTGGTTGGGGATGTTTCCCGAGTAACTTCTTATGGGGTGTATGTGTCTCAACTTATTCGTTTTTCAAGAGCTTGTACTCGAGTTGAGGACTTTAATATTCGTAATCTTTGTATAACTAAAAAGCTCAATCAGGGTTACCGTTACCATAAACTTCGTAAAACCGTTGCAAAATGTTATTATCGTAACCCTGATCTTCTTTCCAAATAAAAAAGAAATGTAAGGACTCTTCTGCGACAAGGACTATCACAACAACCTGACTTCTATGGTGATGTGATTTATAAGCTTCGTAAGATTCTTGGTCATGATCACTTTCATACTATCTTTTTTAAACTTGTTAAAACGTTTATCAAAAGAGGTTATGACCCTATCATTTTGCAACGTAATGCATGCTTGGTGATGGACCCTTTTACAGTTCGCCACTATGCTTTCCTCTTTAATTGTACGATGACCGGACAGGCTGTGGACCCTATGATGACGCTTAGCTAAAGCCCATTAGGGACGGTGGCGTTTGATGTTTGTCTATTATCTTTCTTATCGTGCCCTTAACGGTTTATTCTCTTGTTACTCTGGCTTCTGCCAAGTCATTGAGTACCTTCATTGTGGCTTTCTAGGCTATTGTTTTTTGGTATTATATTTACACGAACATATTTATGTTTTACTTATATTGCCTATTGATGCTACCTTGTTGGTTAGAGAATAGATCATGGCGGGGATTTCTTTATGTACACTTTCCTGTTTTAATGGGATGACAGTAGGGTAAGTGTGATTTTTGGTGCACCCTATAACCGGTTTAAACCCCCAGTGGTCTTTGTTGCCACTGACAGTTCCAAGGCGGTAGCCCTATTGTCAACTATTTTGTGTTTGTGATGTCGTTTGCATTTTTTTTATTACTTTTGCCTTCTCGTTTGTCTGTTTGCGTGTTTTTGATTGTGTGTTTTGTGGTTGACTGTCGTCCTTGAATGCTGCTTCCCCTGTCCGATATTTTTATCTTTCTTAGCAAGCCCTTATGCACATCTAGATTAAATAAATGTAATGTTATTTTATATTGTGAAGTATTTTAAATCATCGGCATGACTTAGGTTGATCTTCTTTTTCACTTGCTTTTTGTATTCCAATGCAATTATCAGAGTTAACTCCCATTTAGTTAAAACATACTATTTCAAATTTAAAAAAAGAAGGTAAAGAGCAAGATTACATATTACAAAATAGCTGTTATGGGTCTCACTTTATTAAAACCGCTAAAACAATCAAAATTTCCTTGCTTTTATAAAGATATACCATTTGTAAAATTACCTCCCTTATCATTGAAATAAGAGCGAAATTATAATTTCTGTAAAATATTTAGATTACCACATGTTGCTATTGTTTTCGCATATTTCTGTTAAGACTTATTCTCTTAATATACCTGATAATTATGTAAGTTACATTGCCCATGACCGCTTCTACACATATCCTAGAATCTGGTCAACAGGATTTATATGTTATTTACTTGCTAAACGTATTTTTATCAGTATATATACCACACACATCTATATAAAAAGCAGAGTGCATCTAGGGGAGAAAAATCGTATACAATTTCGATCCTTAACCCACTTGCGCTAATGCATCTTTATCAATAACAGAAAGCTTTCTGACCCCGTAAATCATTACCAAAAACACGGGGTATTATATATACCCCGCGTATTAAATATACCCCAGAGTAAAGCTTTTAGATAGACATAAACTCCGTATGTAGTACCATATATATATATGGGGCAAAACATTTCTAAACAAATAAACAAGGCTGTTTAAAAACTATACGTTGTTTTTAAACAGCCTTGTATTTTAGTGGTTATTTGTTCAGTAACACTGCCAAACTATACGTTGTTTTTAAACAGCCTTGTATTTTCGTGTTTATTTGTTTAGTAACACTGCCAAACGATACGTTGTTTGTATACAGCATTGTAGTGTGGATCCACGGTGCCATAGCATTTGGGTGCTGTGATTTCTATAGGACCATACTAAATTAAATGATTGTTCTATTTTTCATGAATTGAAAATCTAATTCCTATCCAAGAGGAAGGACCTGAAGTTGAACTGTTGTTTGCGGATGGTTCCTTTTGAACATTATTCTTAAGCAAAGCATGAATTCAAAACAACTTTTAATATATGCTTCTGAGAAGACGAGTCGGGCATATGTACTTAGGAACACATGCCACGTTTTGTCTTAGTTCTGCCGCACATCATTTATCAAGATATTTTTGTCAAAATGTGTAAAAAAAAATTCATGCTACATTTAGGTAAAGAGGAAATTGAGACGCCGTCAGATAGCTGTTGAACCAGCGTTTGCAGCGTATGGTTAATGTCCATCTTGGCGTGCATAAATGCACTATAACAAGACTAGTGTAACGTCTGAGAGAAACTTATTGAGCAATAACCGTCATAATCAAGGACGTACAGGTCTTACGTCAGGTCAAGATGACGCGTATTTTCTCTCAAGCATCTACGTCAGCGCTTCCTCACGTCAGCAAAAACCACCGGGAACATAAGGGACCCTCCTAACAACCAAATATATGCCAGGTTAATTTCTTACCGAATACGTTGTCAGTATTATATGACGTAACGCTTGGTTTCGCTTATGAACGTTTATCTGACACTCAGATTCACACAAAGTTAGCGCAATATGAATATTAGAATGAAACAAGCACGGTTTTACCCAAGCGTAAAATCGCCGCCGAGAGAAAAGGCATATATCTGGGTAGGAACTGGAAACAAAAAATTAACATAATAATTATACATCAAGTCACGGGTGTTAAAACAATATTGAAAAAAATATTGTTGCGGAGACATCAACACGCCACGACCGTTTTCTTTACCAGACACATTTTCCCCAATTTTTACTATCAGCTCTTCCTACCAAACATTTTGAAAGGGTGGTGAAGACAGGGTTACCGACTTGGAACGGTCAGTAGGCAGTAAGGCCTACATGTTAGCTTGAATCGATTTTATGTGTACACAATCCTCGCTATTATCCTGTCTTCAGCGCCCAAATAGACAAGACAATTTAAACAACTACATCAAATCCAAAGGAATTCTCTAACATTAAAGTTCAGAGAAACTAACACACGAAACACTAAGATGTTGTTGTATATAAAGTACAAAACAAGCAAGGTTTTACGCAAGCGTAAAATAGCTGCCGAGAGATAAGAAGTTAACATAAAAATATATAAAGTCACGGGTGTTAAAACAATATTGAAAAAAGTAAATGTTGTCACGCAGACATAAACACGCCAAGACCTGTTTTTTCTTACATTCTTCCTGCCTTTTACCATCTGTTCTTCCTGACAAGCATTTTAAATCAATGTGGGCGACCTCGCTTCTTTCTGTTCAAATACCTTGAAATGCCTTACATATACATTACAATTCACCCTTGTAACACGACGTGCTAGAATTATACATCAACACAGACATACAACTGTTCACATGTTATATTAAAATGTTTGTCATACACGAAGAAATTCAGACAGGATTAAGTATAATTATTGATGTTATCTGCTGACCGCGAGCACTCGCGTATTACGACATGAAATCCCCGTGCAGTAAATCCTTATTATTCATGAGGTTGCTTGAACTCTTTTGAACTTTGAATAAGATGTGATACCTAACTATTTGCTTTCCGTAAAATATTGTGCATTTGTAATTTGATAGAGCTCTTTGGAAGTTTAAAAACACAAATAATTTACTATTTTGTTCCACATTGTCTGCTTGAACATGTTGATATCTTTTTATATTGCTTCTTTGACATTACAGTAGTGTACCATAATTTTGAAATGCATGCAATTAGCATTGACATAATTCATATAGACATATTATACAGTGTTGTATTTTATATAAACTGTATGTTTTTTTAGCACAGTCCGCCATAACGGAGTGTTTTTTTTTAGTAAACGTTTATTTGTCTTTGCTCAAGGGTCATGTTTCACCTATTGCAATTGATTATATTTATGTACACATTGTAAGGTTCATGGAGGATGGCCTCGAACCGCCATGGACCTATGACGAGGCACAATAAAAGTTCTTCTTCTAAAGTTCTTTTTCATGTAAGGGATACGTGTGCGTTAGCGTCTGCATTACAACACATATAAACGTTCGCTGCTACCTTGTGTAATTATAAGGTAAAGGTAAAATAACTGTTCATTGCTACCTTACAATTTGCAATAATGAAAACCATAATGATGCTGAAAAAAAAGGAAAAGGAAATTAGCAGGCTTGAACCCTGACTGCCCCGGCACTATCACGACGCCTCAATCATCTGCGCTATAAAGGCTGATGAACTTTTTGTTCTTAAAATACATATAATAATGTCGGCATGCTACACTTTAGTAGACTGATTTATGAAAACGTAATGTTAGCATGTAAAACCGTAACCTTTTAACATTGCACAATATGTCGTTATACCATTCAAGTTGTTTAGACGAGTTCACTAGAAATTGTAGTTATAATGCATGTTTATCTTCAACTACATGATTCACAGTTTGTTATCCATAAAGAAACACAAAACCCATATAAAGATCAGCTGCCTTCGGCATCTGAATAAAATTATAGTGAGATATTTGATTATTAATACAGAGTTGTGTTTCTTTTTTTCCTTTCGTATATAGTTTAAACATTGTTGAAAGTCAGCTATAGAATGTTTAATAGGTTAGACATTATCTTGGAATAGTATATACATACAAGAAACATATACCAGAAGAGGGAATGGTTTGCGACGTCATGTTCAACTAAGTAATAAACATAGACTTCTTGGAACTAGGTTCATTTGCATGTTTAAGAACCCAAGGAATGTAGTTTGTTCTGTTGGTGCTCTGGCTTCTGCCAAGTCATCGAGTACTTACTTTGTGATGTCTCATCTTGCCTTCTATTCATCGTTATACATCGTTATACATAGTTGCTCTATATATACTGACGGTCAATGAAAACACACCAGAATATGATATAAGTGTTATATTTTATTGCTAAAGTCATTTATTATAATAAGTGCATATTTTGAATTGAAAAATACTGAAATGCTAAACATTCCTTAACATGTTTTAACAAGTTGTCAATGAAATGTCATCGAGTTACACTGTCCCGTTTTATAGGGATGACAATAGGGTAAGAGTGAGGTTTGGTGCACCCTAGATCCTGGTTTAAACCCTCCAGGACATATGTTGTCACTGACCGTCTCAAGACGCTAGCCCTGTTGTCATCCCTTTTCTGTATTTGATATCATATCTTGCCTTTTAATCATCTATGTAATTGTTTTTTTTTTTCCATGCGAGCTTCTGGCTGACTGTGGTCCTTGAATGCTACATTTCCTGTTTGACTTTTACATCTACTTTGTTTTCTCATTGTCGTTGTTAAAGTGTTTAACAAGCCAATGGGTGTGTATTTATCATTTCATCAAGTTGGTCTAATAATAAACTAACAGCCTCTAAAAGGATGAGAATAAAATTAAAATGAGAAAAATAGGTTGTGTACCAGATAGAACTGCCTTAGGCTAAAGACTAGCTTAGACCACAACACGAGTAAGTACCAGAACACATTGCATTTATACATGTCTAAACTCCCTAACTTCTAAATCATAGGGATGCCTTGAACTACTTTTCATTTAAGTATAGACACAATCATATATGTAAATAAAGCGTCAATTTGTTATTATTTTCCATATCTTTTGGCAGCCGTTTTAATGTCTAGGAATGTGCTGAATTTGGTGTGATTACAAATTATAACATTTGTCGAAACCAACTAATTATGGGTTTTATTGATATTTTACTATGTTTTTGGTGGCCATTTTTCAAAATCTGTCGAGGGTTGATAGCCAAACATATACAGTAGAATATTGTCAAACTATGTGCCAGGTTTGGTATTTTTGACATAAAATGCACACTTTTACAAATGTATGTCGCCAATATCCCCCACTGTACTGCATATCTAGTAGCCTACGGTTCCTAGACTGACACATGCTGCACACAACAACAATACAAGAAAATGTTGATGCAAAGCATCAATTCTCCGCGGATAGTGTATACACTTCGTGCTCATTTAAACAGCGTTACGAATACCGAGAACCAAGTTCAACTTTCTTTACAGTATTTAACAAAACACGGACGTCTTATATTCATCACGAAGGATGGTTTCCTGTTTGAAGGACTTTTAAATCCGATTTCTGTAATATTTTAAAGCGTGTACGACCACATTTAGACTAATATTTTAGTACGATTTGGCATATTTCTCTTTACAATCTGGAATAGCAAAATAACTGCGCAGAGAACAAATGAAATGTTAAGAAACGAGAAAAACAAATCAAGTAAAATATGTTGTCGTCCTTGAGGTTCAAACACGTAATACCATATTTCCAAACTATTGTCAGCAAAAACAAAAGTAAAATAAAAGAAAAGCAGCTCGGTACTTTCCGCTATATATTGTTTGTATAATATGTTGATCAAAGAGCTACATTAGACCTTTCCTTTTCGGAACAAATACTAAAACAACACATAACACACCAAATGTTATTCCTTCATAGTTTCATTATTGGTATAATATGCGTTTGACTCAAACAGGTGAGCAAACGTAGAATGTAAGATTATACAATCTCTTTATATTAAATACAGTACGGCACACATTTTTAAAATTATGAATGTCGTGTTACAAAGTGTATTGCGATTACAAAATGATATATAGGGTCCTATAGAAACCACAGCGTCCGAACGCAATGGCATCGTAGGTCCGCACTATACTGCAAACAAGGACTAGAAACTACAATGAAAGAGACTAAAACAACAGAAAGGGTGGTGAAGACAGGGTTACCGACTTGGAACGATCAGTAGGCAATACGGCCTACTGGTTAGCTTGAATCGATTTTATATGCGCACAATCCTCGCTATTATCCTGTCTTCAAGTCTTCTTGCAAGGGTTTGTCCTTTCTCCAACTAGCTGCAACAATTGTTTGGATTTCTCTTGAATAGTACGTAGTTGTGTACATTATATAGGTGAAATTCCCGAGTTCCGTATTTTTGCCGTTAGTATATACATGTATGTCAAGCTACAATTTGAATGCAATGATCTAGAATACAATGTGATGGCCATTATGAAATCGCTAACATGCAGAACGGTAGAAACCATTAAACTTGCAGATCGTAACAATGTGTATACAACTATTTAATTCCTTAGAAGTCAATGATTATAACTATTTATCAACAAGGGTCAGTAGTCACCCGAGGATAACTAGTTCTAATTTATTGACTTCTAATGCATGAAATAGTTGTTTTATTATATATCATAAAATATGTTTGATTTTTTACTAATAAAATTTTGGAGTGAGAGCCGTGTAAATAATGTATCAGCTTCCTTCGTTCATTTAAACAAGCGCGATTATTGCACGGTCACGTTTTTTAAAAAAGATCGCGTCAATGACAAAGATGTACTATTGCACGCTAAATTTACTATTGCACGGTCACGTGATAAACTATTGAGCGGTTGGCATATTTCCAATGAAAATGGTCAAAACTATTTAATCACACATGACTGCTTCTAGACTATATATTCTATTTAATACGAAGTAGCGGTGCAACTTTCGCGTCGTCTATGTTCGTCTTCTGGACCGGCGATGAGGGTTTGAGCTTAATTGTGTCAAATATAGATGCATGAATTTAATAAAGAATACAATTCTTCACATAAGCACTTTATTATAGAAATCAAATTACAATACCGAATATAAACGGAAAAATGTAAAAAAAATAATGACAAAAAAGATAATATCAATCTAACATCAAAACAAAACAAATCAAAATATGAATGAAATAATACTGAAAATATAAAAAGCAACATTTATGTTATGCTTTCCAGTAAATTATATTATTTAATTACCCATTTACTGTTCGCAACTATGCCTACCTCTTTGATTGAGCGATGAAAGGGCAGATTGTGGACCCTATTATGACGTCTAAAAACTCCTCAAAGGACGGTATCGAGTGATGCTTGTCTTAAATATTGTCTTGTTGCACACTTAGTCTTCATATATACTTGATCATTTAATAATGTGTTTTGTCACATAACGTCCCTTGTTAGCAGTGTAGAACACCAATTTAATATTCTATTATATGACACACGTGTAACACAACCTGGAACGATTTTGATTGGTTGAGTTAAACCTGTAACGCTACGCAAGTTTATTAACTGATACTATTTTATTTATTACAAATTCACCCAGATCTGAGTCATAAACTTATTATTTGTGACAGCTTATAAAAATAATGCACGTTATACAAAACATTGTTGTTGGTTTGTTAAAAAGTTGGCGTAATCTGCTATTTTGTAAAGAGGTAAAACACGAACTCTTTTATACGCAACGTTATGTGTGAGACGTGACGCTACGACGTCACATATTTTATGACGTTTTGGCGCTAAAGTGTGTCTGACGTCGTAGCGGTTCTATGTCCATCTGAATTAATTTTTACTAATTTGATTGCAATGTTATATGATAAAAAGGATCTTCAACTTTTTCCAATTCCATATAAGATTTATGAAACTCGTTATGAATTATTTTTAATTTTAACTCGCCAGAAGGCTCGTTTCATAAATCTTATATGAAATGGGAACTCGTTTAAGATCCTCTATATACATATATTTCCTATTAATGCTGCATTGTTTGTTCCATGACGGAAGCCCTATCGTCAACCATTTTATGTCTGTCTTCCCATTTATTCATCTATGCGCATTCTATGCATGCTTTTGGTTGACTATGATCCTTGAATGCTACATTTCCCGACTTTTCTTTCTACTTCCTCGGTAAAATAAAATTGATAATCTCACTCTTTCAAACAGTGAAATTGCCTTAAAGAATTGTCACTGTTTTCGGAACTACCATTTTCTGTAGTGATTACCTCCCTTCACAAAGTTTCTATTCTTACCTGCCTTTGCTGATAGTTGCATGTTTGCCATGATAACTGTATAGTGGTCTCTTTTTGACTCTCTTTATCATTATCAATCTGTCAAGGCGCATTCCAACTGTTACTATAGCGACGGGAAAATAAATAAATGAAATAATTGATTCATTTTTTTTGTCGATATGCGGTATTGAACGCCGGTAGAGAATGTCAAATTACCATAAGCGCTAACACGTTTCATGGAATGCCCACTGTCTCATTGTGTTTGATCAAAAACATTGTGGACAATTTCAGACTACTCACCCTACTCGATTAAAAACTAATATCTTAAAGACACCTCATCACAACTCTAAATGAACGCGCTAACATAAGCAATGAATGATTAATCTTTTAATCACATGTATGGCGAATTCAGGCTACCGTTACCATAAACTTAGAACTATCACAAACTGACTTCTATGATGACGTGATTTAAAAACTTCTTAAGATCCTTAGTCATGATCACGTACATACTATCTATGTTTCTTTATATTGCACAATAGTGTTGTTTGTGGCATGTGGCGACCGTACAAAGTCTCCCCGTACATCCAATCAATATTGTTATTATTACATCCTACAGGGATTGTATGACATTCATTGATCCAGTTTTTCCTTAAACACGTGAAGGTTCTGTGCTCATCGACATTTTGGCCCATTTCATTAGAGTTTTCCTTAACTTTCCTCATTATGTTGTATTAGACACTGACGTCGAGTTTCGGACCTCTTTTAACAGTCCGTAAGTTTACTAATATTATTTCGTATGGATCTTTGATACGATTCGATGTCGTACCTCTAATAAATACTAATTGACCCTTATTTCGCTTTTCACAGAATGGTATTACTCTCCAATAAAACCATTATGAGTATATTAGTTAAAACGTTTAAAATAAATATTTCACCTCTTCGGTTACACTCTGCGTCATCAATACAAATTCCACAAAATAATTCTTCATTTCTAAGAACTAAACCATATGTACGCCTTACACCTTTAAATCTTCATTCGGCAACCTCGTTTCATTTCCTTCTAATAATATTATTAGGAGTTTTAATAATGGCTCAACAGTTTCCGTAACTCCTCTAGGATCACCTGTTTTGAGGAAATACCATATAAAGTCTCCCTTCAGAAATCATTTATTTCATTCAAGACGCAGGGTGTTTCCCTCTATTAATAAGTGCAATGCTAAGAGGTGCAGTTGTTGCAATTATTTATCTTGCAAGTCCACCATTAAATCAGCTGTTAATGGTAGATTGTTTAATGTATGTCTAGCTTCAAATGTTGAATGACGTACATCTCACGTCAATTATGTTCTGACTTGAAAAGCACCACGGTGCGGTATACAATATGTTGGACAAAAGGTCGATCCTTAAATGTTCGATTTCGTGAACACAAATATAATGCAGGTAATACTAAAAAGTTAAAAAATGACTTGTACCAACACTTGCGTCAGTCAGGTCATAATTTTAATAACGTAACTGTTCAACCGGTTGAATATATATTTTTTGATAATGATGCTACTAAAAGCTTTAAAATAAAAGCTAGACATATTGCAGAACGTAAGTGGATGAAAAACTTACAGACGCCTTATCCACTCGGCCTTAATGACAATATTTCTCAAGAAGGAAATATTTCTAAAGTTCCTAATATTGACATTTTTTCTATATTTTCTATTCAAAAGCGTAAATCTAGATCTCATGAGCTTAGGTGTAATGGTAACATCAAACGTAAATCACGAGTTAGTATTGCTGTCGCTGACTTAATACTATCTTTAAACAGGCTGGAAAGCACTCTATGCTTTCACGGCTTACCTCTTTGTCCATTTCGTCACTAAAGTTGATCGACGAGGAAGCCGACACAATTTTCATTCGTACAGATCCCTTGTACACTCAAGAGATATGAAAACGCAACACGGGAATTTCCGCTATATATTGTATATACTGCACACCTAATTGCACATAATATTCCAAAGAAATCCCAAGATGTTTTTTTAAAAAAAAGTTGCAGTTAACTAGAGAAAGGACACAACTGTGATGTTGTAGACGTTTTAATCACACTACACTTTGTAACAAGAACTTCATCAATGTTGAAGTTGCTCTTCGAAAAATTGAGCTAGTTCAGTACTGTATGTAACGTAAATAGTTTGCAAAAGTTTGCATCCTAAGTTTGCTCACATGATTGAGCCAAACGCGTACTCTGTGAATAATGAAACATTGCAGGAATACTATTTGCTGTATTATTTGTTGTTTTAGTATTTTTTCCAAAAGGAAAGGTCTTACGTAGCCATGTACCATTCGATTAAAAGCAGCAAATTGTACATACAATATATAGCGGAAATTCCCGTGTTGCGTTTTCATATCACTCGAGTGTATAACACTGCTTCCATAGTTCAAAGCTACACACAAAATGTTCTCCGACCCCATACTGACAGGAGTCTGATCACGTCAGGCATTATCTAAAACTACTCTATATTAATAAAGGTATTGATTTCATTGACATGCCTAATATTTTTCGAGATACTCATGTAGTTGATTCTATCCCAAAATATTTCAAAAAACCCGAAAGTACTGTTATTTGTTATAAGTATAAAAAGCCTATTAGAAATATTATTTTCAACTACAACAAAATAGTTTCTGACCTTGATATAGTACATAACACTCCAAAGGAATGTGAATGCAACACGTCAAAATGTTGCTATGCTCCAGCAGATCATGTCATCACTGGCAATTTTGATATTGTTGATAAAAGTATTCGACATTTGTTTTCGAAAGGTCCTAAATAGAGATCACCTTCAGCTATTGATTTTAATGCCTGTCGTGCCCAGATCGCCAACTCCATTGAAGATTTTAGTATAAATGATGTCGTAGAGAACATTCGGACCCAAACTTGGAAAAGGTCAATTCTTAACGTATAAACTTTTATAATGCTAACCCCTCTTTACTTCCTCCGACACCTAGGTTTTCCTTTCGTAATTTAAAATCGGGAATTCAGGAATTTCATAATAAATTTTTTGAGTTCCTGCAGATAAAGCAACTAATAATGTAACTAGTGTTTGACGCTTAAATTACGTCAATGATTTATCTCTGGAACTCGGCAGCAAAAATTCATATACTCCAGTTAATTCTACTGAGGATGATGTTGTTTCCGCACATATCACTCGGTGAACTACTTTCAAGAACTTCAGCTTAACAAAGCTAATATATCTGATATAGCGCTTCTTTTCTTGATTTAGATCTCTCGACTGGAAATGGTGAAATAATTAGAAAAATCTATGACAAGAGAGATGATTTTAATTTTGAGGTTGTTTGTTAAATATCCCCACTGGAATGGGGATGTTCCCCGAGCAACTTCTTAAGGGGTGTATGTGTCTCAACTTATTCGTTTTTCAGGAGCTTGTACTCAAGCTGAGGACTTTAATATTCGTAATCTTTGTATAACTAAAAAGCTACTCAGTCAGGATTTACGTTACAATAAACTTCGTAAAACCTTTGCAAAATTTATTATCCTAACCCAGATCTTCTTTCCAAATATAAAAGTAATTTTAGAACTCTTCTGCGACAAGGACTATCACAGCCTGACTTCTATGGTGATATGATTTATAAACTTCGTAAGATTCTTGGTCATGATCATTTTCATACTATTTTGTTAAACTTGTTAAAAAGTTTATCAACAGAGGTTATCACCCTATCTTTTGCAATGTACTGCATGCATGCTTGGTGGTGGACCCTTTTACAGTTCGCCACTATGCTTTCCTCTTTAATTGTACGATGACCCGACAGGATGTGGACCCTATGATGACGCCTACATAAAGCCCATTGGGACGGTGGCGTTTGATGTTTGTCGATGATATTTCTTGTCGTGCCCTTAATGGTTTATTCTCTTATTGCTCTGGTTCCTGCCAAGTCATTGAGTACCTTCATGGTGGCTTTCTAAGCTATTTTGTTGTGTATTATATTTACACGAGCATATTTGTGTTTTACTTCTATTGCCTATTGATGCTGCCTTGTTAGTTAGAGATTAGATCATGGCGGGGATTTCGTTACTTACACTGTCCTGTTTTAATGGGATGACAGTAGGGTAAGTGTGAGGTTTTGTGCACCCTAGAACCAGTTTAAACCCCCAGTGGCCTACTTTGCCACTGACCGTTCCAAAGCGGTAGCCCTATTGTCAACCCTTTTGTGTTTGTGATGTCGTTTGCGTTTATTATTACTTTTGCCTTCTTGTTTTGTCTGTTTGCGTGTTTGTATGTGTGTTTTACGGTTGACTGTCCTCCTTGAATGCTACTTTCACTGTCCGATCTTTTTATATTTCTTAAAAGGTGTATCAAAAGAGGTAATGACCCTATCATTTTGCAAAGTAATGTAGGCTTGGTGGCGAACCCATTTGCATTTCGGCACTATGCTTTCCTCATTAATTGTGCGATGACAGGACAGGCTGTGGACCCAATGATGATGCCTGCCTAAAGCCCAAAAGGACGGTGATGTTTGTCTGCAGTCTTGTCTTGTCGTGTATTTATGTATACACGAGCATCTTTTGTGTTTTATTTATATTGCCTATTAATGCTGCCTTGTTCATGGCGGGGATTTCTTTATTTACACAGTCCCGTTTAATGAGATGACAGTAGGATAAGTGTGAAGTTTGGTGCACCCTAAAACCTGGTTTAAACCCCCCAGCGGCCAGTTTTGCCATTGACCGTTCCAAGGCGGTAGTCCTATTATCAATCCTTTTTGTGTTTGTGACGTCATATGCCTTTATTTCTTATTAACATTGTCATTCATGTTTGTCGTTTGGCGTGTTTTTGGGTTTACTGTGTTCTATGAAAGCTGCATTTCCTGTTCGACTTTTATACTTGTTTTCAGATATACGAGTATTAACATTAATTAGCATATATATTTCACAATATTTGCGCATATGACCTTGCCGTGTGCAAACTTTCTTGAATGACTTCACTGCGCAAGACACGTATATTTTGTCATTCAAACAATGCAAAGTATGTCGATTTCAATTAATGTAATTTTTATCAAATGCTTACTGGATTAAAACTTTGGTGTGAAATGGATAACAAATGATTATTCGTCACTTTAGGCAACTTATAAGCTTATAAAATTCAATGTATTAGTTTAAATTGACTGCATATGTTCTGCGCTAAGTCCGAACATTAAAAAGTCAAACACGTATGCACGTCAAAGAAGGGCGTATATACTTGTTATGTACCATATTACAAACTACCCTATATATGCCTAACGTTAAGCAATGTAGTTTCTAGTTTCATGTTTATGAAATCTCTGATATGACCCTTCCAAGGATTGAAACCACGACCTCCCGCATGCGAGGCGTGCTTATTATGACAAAACAGAACATGTTGATATATAAGCAAATATTGCCATACCATATATCGTTAATGACAGTGCTGACTTTGTTTACAGATATGGGTTTCACACGATACTTACGAAGAACGAAGACATTGTGTTGGGCGTTTATAGCAGCTATCATTATATCAGGATTAATAACTATTACGTACTGGAGGCATGGCATTTATCAAGGTAATCCAGGTGGTGCGGCCGTCGGAATGAAGTCAGCAAAAGCTATTCCAGCAATGACAGTAACAAAACAGTCATACCAAAGAGAAGAAATGAATCCACTAATTTCAATAGCAAAACAGCATTCTCGAAGAGCAGAAGCGGTTCCAGTAATGGCTGTAATGAAACAGTTTTATCAGAAAACTGACATTGAAAGGGACTATGAATGGAAAAGTGATGACTGCAAAGTTAACATGCAAAAGGAAAACGACCCGATATTTGAATACGTTTCAGCTGCTGCGAAAATCATGAATGCCATTACTTCCAACCATGGCGTATATTGGTATGGATGGGGTTTGGCAACGATAGCATTGCTTCGCACTGGTGCCGTTTACGGAAAACATGGTAAACATATTGCTTCCGACATACATTATTTGAATGAAAATTCAGAAAATTTAGATTTAAATTTCGATGTGTATCTTGCTGCTGATAATCCAGATAAAATCCATAATGTTTGGAGAGACTTAGCTTTATTGACAACACATTTCTCTAAACTTCTAAAATGTCCAGTCAACAATCCAGAAGGTGTACAAGACGGATGTTCAATAATGACGGTATCTGATAAAAATGTTGTGTTTCGATTTACAACATGGGGAGCAGCAATTTACAACGAAGAAAAAAATGAATTATTGATGACAAACAGCAACCTTCATGTCAACCATGTGTTCCGATTGTCTCGTATTTTACCAGTGGCATATGCGTCTTACTATGGACTGCCCATACCAGTGCCGAATGATCCAGTGTTCGCCTTTTCACATATCATTCCACTAAAGGGTACTCCGGCATCGGAAGAAAAACGATATGTTTTTGGTCAAGGATGTGTGCACTTGGGATTTCCCTTAATAACGCCAGAGTATGAAGAGAATGACGAGTATAAATTACACCTACGAGATTTAATACCAACAAATGAAGATTTACGGGAAATAGAAAACTGTGGACGACGCCTTCAAGAACAACAGTTTAAGACATTTCATAGTTTATGCAGTTTAAACCAATCTAACACAATCTTCGTTCCATTTGATGTTATTTTAGATACGATTTCATCAAATGCAGTCGTTTATTTTGAGGATTTCCCAAATGTAGTCATACTGCAGCATGGAAATGGACAGTACCATTTAAAATATTCACAAGGTATGAAACAAAACCCTCTTTCTTGGTCACAGTATGGACAGGACAGGTATATTGATCGACTCTTGAATGAACGACAAAATGGTTTTTTCGTTGAAATCGGTGGATATGACGGCGAGACGTTTTCTAACACATTGTTTCTTGAAAAGGAAAGAAAATGGTCTGGTTTATTGGTCGAAGCAAATACTTACGCGTACGAATCGCTGCAAGGCAAAGATCGCAGATGTTATATGATGAATGCGTGTATAAGTAATGACATCAGTGAAATGGATTTTTTTATCGCTGGTGCCTTAACTAGTGGGGAAAATGCCATAACAAGCCATCATTGGAAACGAATGCAAGGCGAAGTTTACAAACACTCACATGTAAACGGAAATCCTAATCATGCAGGGGAAAATGTGACTGTCTACTGCAAACCTCTGCAAACCATTATGGATACAATTGGAACTCGACATATTGATTATTTTTCTCTTGACGTGGAAGGAGGTGAATTATTTATACTGAACTCAATCGAATGGGACAAGCTAGATATAGACCTGTTCACCATCGAAACAGATCAACATCGTAACGAAATTATAAATTTCATGATAACACACGGGTACAAGATGATAGCGCGATTAAAAGGTGACCATGTGTTCCAGAAAAATGTAGCTTCCAATTAATCGACAAAGTTTAGTTATAGAATTTAAAAAGACACAAGGCAATATCATTTTTTTGCATCAATAATATATTTAAAACTAAGGTAGAACAAAGAAGAAAGCCTGCACACATCCAAATGTCATAATGTGTTATTTAATTATATGCAGTCAGTTTTAAAATCAAAATGATGCCGGATTAATATTTCAAGTTGTACTTTTTATGGTTGAAAATACTTCAAGACGGCCGTATGTTCCTTTAACTTATTATGGAACTCCGTCATATATGTGACACGAAAACGGTCTTAAATAAAACATAAAAGGTCAATAATGACTTTATAACATATGTAAACGTGCCTTAAGATAACAAGAAATATCTTTAAAACAGATAGTCGGCGCGTTTGTGGAAGCACAATGTATAAGCGATTGATGGTCATGAAGTGAAATAATTGTAATAGCGAAATGTACGGTATAGAGTAGAGCAATAAAACGTTTTCTATGGGTATTTCGATAAAATTTGACACGGCAGTGCCAGTGTGGGGAATTTGAACATAACAAGTTAGTGCCTTCCTTTACGGAAGGCCAATTGTTAAAATATTCAAAGGGCCCTAACCATGAAAACAAGAGAATCGATCTACCGGCGAAGTGTAATCTGTTATATGATGCTACATGCAAAATATCAAAGCTCTAACCTTGTGGTTTCAAAAAAGATGTTTAAATATATTTCCTAATATTTCTATGTACACTTTTTGACCCCCGGTGAGGGGCTTATTCTGACCCCAGGGTCACCATTTGTACAACTTGGTAAAGGACCACTATCTGATGCTACACGCAAAATATCAAAGCTGTAGCCCTTTTGGTTTCAGAGATGAAGATCCGGGCACCTTCAAAAATCCCGTGACTAGGAAATCACGGCGATATGTAATTTTTAATAGGGTTTCATTCCCGTTTACCATGTAAAATTAACGCACTTTGCAAGAAAACAGAATAATTTATTTGCAATTTCAGCATTTCTATTCCTTTCTTCATCTTTTCCGGTCACAACTGAAGTACAGCATAACAAATCACCTAACGATATGCCATTTATCAACAACTACACTCTATAAACAAATCTACTAGTTTCCTTTGGCCTTGTCTGACAAATTTAGCCAGTCAGCATTCAGTTTAACACTGTAGGCTTTCATAATGTCTGTATCGTTTTCAACTAGAGTTTTGATAGGCTTACACAGACACAACTCCTGCGAGGCCAAAAGCCTGATTAAACGTATTGCACCAAAAACATATTAAACATAAGTTTACAATAGAACATGAAATGTAGCTTTTACAGAGCCTACGAAAAACACGCCTTGAAACAAACAACACATACAATGTTAATAAGAAGCAAAGCATGTGTTATCACACACACAGAGGCTGACAATAGGGCTACCGCCTTGTAACGGACAGTGGCAAAAAGGCCGCAGGGGACTTAGACCAGATTCTAGGGTGCACCAAACGTCACTATTACCCTATTGTCATCCCAGCACAATTTGATATGTAAATAAAGACATTCACGTCAGGTTATATTCTCTAACACAGAAGGCAGCATTAATAGGCTTCTAATATAATTCGACATGTAAATCAGTCAGAAGGAATCAACCAGAATGGATCATCTTGAACAACTAAATACACTCAGAACAAATTTCAGGGTGATTGTAAGAATATAAATGTGAAGGATCTTACCTAAAATGATTTAGCCAAAATAAAATGTTTCGAATAATGATAAATATTTAGGGTGTCAGAACGTAGCGTATGATATACCATGCAAACAATTGGGACTAAATGTTTAACTGTACACAATCACAGTGATTCGGTCCTGATTTGCATCTATAATACATTAGTGCATTACGGTAAATAAGCCATGCTGGCTTTATTGCACTCCCAGAAGTCAGTTTATATGATAAACTCGTGTAAGATCATTATTGCAATATTGATTCAAACGAATTAAATCAATATCTTAAAATATGTAGACTATTCGGCACACTTATTAATCTATAGCTCAGACGTTTGGGGAAATGCACTAGAATAAATATATTGAAATTATCCATACAAGTTTAACAGAAGAATTGTAGGAGTCAGACATATATGTACACTTAATTAGGTAGTATTCCTCCCATTAAAAGGCTAATATGGATTCTTTGTAGTTTTCTATGAATCTCACAAGTTAATAGACTGAAGTAGGTAGTGTACCACCCATTAAAACGCTAATCATGCTTTTGTGTAGTTTTTCTATCAATCTCAAAAGTTTATATGCTGAATTAGGCAGTGTACCTTATATTAAAATGCTAAGCATGCGTCTCTGTAGATTTGCTATCAATCTCACAAGTTCATACGCTGATTTAGGTGGTGTACCTCCAATTAAAAAGTTAATAATGCGTCTCTGCAGTTTTTCTATCAATCTCACAAGTTTAAACCCTGAATTAGGTAGTGTACCTGCCATTAAAACAAACGCTAATAACGCATGCCTGTAGTTTTCAATCAATTTCACAAGTATATATGCTGAATTAAGTAGTGTACCTTCCATTAAAACAAACGCTAATAACGCATCCCTGTAGTTTTCAACCAATCTCACAAGTATATATGCTGAATTAAGTAGTGTACCTTCCATTAAAAAGCTAATAATGCGTCTCTGTAGTTGTTCTATCAATCTTACACATTTTACGTTGAATTAAGTTGTGTACCACCCATTAAAAAGCTAATAATGCATCTGTGTTGTTTTTCTGTTACTCTCACAACTTTATATTCTGAAGTAGGTAGTGTACCTCTAATTAAAAAAGCTAATCATTCGTCTCTATCAATCTCACAAGTTTAACCCTTTTGTGTTTGTGTTGTCGTTTGCTTTTATTATTACTTTTGCCTTCTTGTGTGTCTGTTTGCATGTTTGTTTCTGTGTTTTGTGGTTGACTGTCCTTCTTGAATGCTAATTTTCCTGTCCAATATTTTTTATTTCTTTATACGCTGAATTAGGTAGTAAACCTGCCATTACAAAGCTAATCATGCTTCTGTGTAGTTTTTCAATCTATCTCGCAAGTTTAACCCCTGAATTAGATAGTGTACATGTCATTACAAAGCTAATCATGCGTCTCTGTAGTTTTTTTATCAGTCAAGTTTATACGCTGAATTAGGTAGTGTACCTCCCATTAAAACGCTTATAATGCATCTCTGTAATTTTCTATCAATCTCACGAGTAAATATGCTGAATAAGGTAATGTATCGCCCATTAAAAAGCTAATAATGCATCTCTCTTGTTTTTCTATCAATCTCACACGATTATATGCTAAATTAGGTGGTGTACCTCCCATTAAAAAGCTAATCATGCCTCTATGAAGTTGTTTCTATTATAGTAAAATCACTGTACGCACTTACCAAGTATTTGTACCCCCCATGAAAACGCTAATAATGCATCTCTGTAATTTTCTATCACTATCACGAGTAAATATGCTCCTTCTATTAAAAAGCTAATAATGCGTCCCTGTAGTTTTTTTGTCAATGTTACAAATGTTTACGCTGAAATCAATTGTATACCTCCCATTAAAACGTTAATAATTTTTCTGTATAGTTTTTCAATCAATCTCACAAGTTTATACGCTCAACTATGTAGTGTATCTGCCATTACAAAGAAATATAAAAAAGATCGGAAAAGGAAAGTAGCATTCAAGAAGGACAGTCAACCACAAAACACAGAAACAAACACGCAAACAGACAAACAAGAAGACAAAAGCAATAATAAATGCAAAGGACATCACAAACACAAAAGGGTTGACAATAGGGCTACCGCCTTGGAGCGGTCAGTGGCAAAGTAGGCCACTAGGGGTATAAACCGGTTCTAGGGTGCACCAAACCTCACACTTACCCTACTGTCATCCCATTAAAACAGGACAGTGTAAATAAAGAAATCCCCGCCATGATCTAATCGCTAACCAACAAGGCAGCATCAATAGGCAATATAAGTGAAACACAAATATGCTCGTGTAAATATAATACAAACAAACAATAGCCTAGAAAGCCACAATGAAGGTACTCAATGACTTGGCAAAAGCCAGAGCAGTAAGAGAATAAACCATTAAGGGCACGACACGAAAGACCATAGACAAACATCAAACGCCACCAATGGGCTTTAGGTAGGCGACATCATAGGGTCCACAGCCTGTCCGGTCATCGTACAATTAAAGAGGAAAGCATAGTGGCGAACTGTAAAAGGGTCCACCACCAAGCATGCAGTACGTTGCAAAATGATAGGGTCATAACCTCTTTTGATAAACTTTTTAACAAGTTTAACAAAGATAGTATGAAAGTGATCATGACCAAGATCTTACGAAGTTTATAAATCACATCACCATAGAAGTCAGGTTGTGATAGTCCTTGTCAAAGCTAATAATGCGTCTCTGTAGTTTTTCTATCAATATCACAAGTTTGTAGGCTGCATTAGATAGTGTACCTCCCATTAAAACGCTAATAATGCGTCTCCGTAATTTTCTATCAATCTGCTGAATTAGGTACAGTACCTTACATTAAAAAGCTAATAGTGCATCTCTGTAGTTTTCTATCAATCTCTCAAGTGTTTATGCTGAATAAGGTAGTGTACCTCCCATAAAAAGGATAATAATGCGTCTCAATTATAGCCCCGCTAAACGACGTTTAGAGGGGTATACCGGTTTCACCTTGTCCGTCTCTCCACATGTCCGTCTGTAGATACAAAATTGTCTAATCCATAACTCCTCTCCCGCTAAATAAAATCTCATGGAACTTCATGGGAGGATTTCATATGATGAGAGAGGATGAGCCATTTCAATTTTGAGGTCAGTAGGTCAAAGGTCAAGGTCACATAGGCCCAAGAAAGAAAAGAAGTGTCCGCTCCATAACTCTTCTCTCCCTGAAGCAAATATCATGAAACGTCACAGATGAACTGTCTGTGGTGGAAGGATGACCCACATTGGTCTTGATGTTGAAGGTCAAGGTCACCGGGAGCCCATAATGGAAAACCTTGTCCGCTCTACAAGCGGATGACCCAGATAAGCTTGAGGTCAGTAGGTCAAAGGTTAAGGTCACTG
This sequence comes from Cyrtodaria siliqua, assembly GCA_037043455.1. Classification (NCBI taxonomy): domain Eukaryota; kingdom Metazoa; phylum Mollusca; class Bivalvia; order Adapedonta; family Hiatellidae; genus Cyrtodaria; species Cyrtodaria siliqua. Next base: position 94,034 of record JAWPHD010003243.1, on the reverse strand, counting down.
TGATCCAATAATGAAAAACATCGTATGCTCCATAACCCCTCTTCCCCTAAAGCAAATATAATGAAACTTCATAGGTGAACTGCCTGTAATGGAGTAATTAACTCTGTATATTTAGAGGTCAGTAGGTCAAAGGTCGAGGTCAGCGGGTCCATTAAAGTAAAAAGGTCTGCTCTACCCGCGAAGCAAATCTCATGAAACTTAATGGGTGGACTGTCTGTGCTCAGAGGATGACCCGAGAGATTTTGAGGTCATTGGATCATAGTTCAAGATCACCGGGCCCGATAATGAAAAACATTGTCCGCTCCGTAACTCCTCTCCCTTTAAAGCAAATCTCATGAAACGTCAGATGATGACTCCTGTTGATTTTAATGTCAGAAGGTCGAAGGTCAAGGTCACCGAGACCCGCACATGACCAACTCAACTCCGCCTAAAGCAAATCTCATGAGTCTTTGTAGGTTGACGGCCGGTGATGAGATGTTGGCACTTTTTAATTTTGAGGACAGTATGTCCAAGGTCAAAGTCACCAGGATCCGATAATGAAAAACATTGTCTACGCTGTAACTCAACTCCCATATATCTCATGAAACTTTGTGTGTTGAGAGAATGACCCCTATTGATTTTGAGGTGAATAGGTCAAAGGTCAAGGTCACCGGTGCCCGATAATTAAAAATCTTGTCCGCTTCATAACTCCTCTCCACGTGAAGTAAATCTCAAAGGTGAACTGCCTGTGGTAAGAGGATTATCCCTCTTGATTTTGAAGACTGTAGGTCAAAGGTCAAGGTCACCTGGACCCATTGTCAGCTCCATAACACCTCTCCTCCTAAAGCAAATCTCTTGAAACGTCGTAGGCTAACTGCCTGTGGTTAGAGGATGACCTCTTCTGATTCAGAAATTAGTAGGTCAATGGTCAAGGTCATCGAGACTCGATAATGAACAACATCTTTCGCTCCATAACTCCTCCCTCCTTGAAGTAAATCTCATGAAACTTCATAGGTCATTTGCTTGTGGTACGAGGATGACACCTCTTGATTATAAGGACAGTAGGTCATAGTTCAAGGTCACCGGTACCGATATTGTAAAACCTTGCCTGCTCAATATCTCCTCTCTTCATGAAGCAAAGCTCATGAAAGTTCATAGTTGAACTGCCTTTGGTGCAAGGCTGACCCATCTTGATTTATAGGTCAGTAGATAAAAGGTCAAGGTCACCGGGACCCGATAACAAAAAACTTTTCCGCTCCATGACTCCTCTATCCCTGAAGCAAACCTCATGAATCTTCAAAGGCGATTGCCTGTGGTGAGAGGATAACCCGGTTGTTTTTGAGTTTAGTAGGTCAAAGGTCAATGTCATCCTGATCCGATAATGGAAAACATAGTCTTCTCTATAACTCCTCTACTCTGAAACAAATCTCATGAAATTCATAGGTGAATTGCATGTGATGAGAGGCAGACCTTGATTTTGGGGTCAGTCTGCCAAAGGTCAAGGTCACCGGGACCCGATAATGTAAAACATGAAAATCATTGTCCACTCTGTAACTCAATTCCCCTGAGTAGACTGCCTGTGATGAGAGGTTGGCATCACACTATAGATTTTGAGGTCTGGAAGTCAAAGTTCGAGGTAACCGGACAAATTTCCGCTCCATAACTCCTCTCCCCATGATGCAAATCTCATGAAATTTCATAGGTGAACTGCATGTTGTAAAAGACGATCCCTATAGATTTTGAGGTCAGTAGGTCAAAGGTCAATGTCACCGGTACCCGATAATGAAAAACATCCACTCCCCATGAAGCAAATCTCATAAATCTTCGCAGGTGAACTACCTGTGGTGAGTAAATGACCTCTGTTGATTTATAGGTCTGTAGGGTGAAGGTGAAGATCACCGGGACCCGATAAAGAAATAATTGTAAGCTTCGTAACTCCCCTCCCTTGACGCAAATCTCATGAAACTTCATGAGTGGACTGTCTCTGGTAAGAGTGCGACCCTAGATATGTTGAGGTCAGTGAGTCATAGGTCAAGGACACCGAGACCCGATAATGGAAAACATTGTCCGCTCCACAACTCCTCTTCCTCTGAAGCAAATCTCTAATAATGCGTCTCTGTAGTTTTTCAATCAATCTCACAAGTTTATGCAATAGATTAGGTAGTGTATCTCCCGTTAAAATGCTAATAATGCGTCTCTGTGGTTTTTCTATCAATCTTACAAGTTGATACTCTGAATTAGGTAGTGTACCTCCCATTTAAAAGCTAATCATGCCTCTCTGTAGATTTGCTATCACTCTCATAGACTTTAAGCTTAATTAGGCAGTGTACCACCCATTAAAAAGCTAATAATGAATCCCTGTAGTTTTTTTTATAAATCTCACGAGAACCCATATTGACAAGGAGTCTGATCACGTCAGGCATTTTTCTAAAACTTCTATACATTAACAAAGGTACTGATTATTGACATGCCTAGTATTTTTCGAGATGCTCATCATGTAGTTGATTTTATCTTAAAATATTTAAAAAATCCGAAAGTCCTGTAATTTATTATCAGTACAAAAAGCCTATTAGAAATATTATTTTCACCTACAACAACATTGTTTCTGACCTTGATATAGTAAATAACACTCCTTAGGAATGTGAATGTAACACTTCAAAATTGTGCTATGCTCCAGCAGGTCATGTCATCACTGGTAATTTTGATATTGTTGATAAACATATTCGACATTTGTTTTCGAAAGGTCCTATATATAATTTACTTTCAATTATTGAGTGTAATGCCTGTTGTGCCCAGATCGCCCACTCCATTGAAGATTTTAGTATAATGGTGTCGTAGAGAACATGCGGACCCAAACTCGCTTTCTACTTGGAAAAAATCTTAAAATTATAGATACACGTATTAACTTTTATAACGTTAAAATGAGATATAGAGTCCTATAGAAACCACAGCGTCCGAACGCAATGGCATCATAGGTCCGCACTGTACCCTCTTTACTTCCTCCGAGACCTAGGTTTTCCTTTCGTAATTTAAAATCGCGAATTCAGGTATTTCATAATAAATTTGTTTTAGTTCCTGCCGATAAAGCAGCTAATAATGTAATTATTGTTTGACGCCTACATTACGTCAATGTTTTATTTCTGGAACTCGGCACCACCAACTCGTTTCCTACAGTACATTCTACTAAGGAGGATGTTGTTTCAACACATATCACTCGGTGCACTACCTTCAAGGCTGGGGTAGACGAAAAGCAAGACAAACTGCCTACTATGTACTGGATTCCTAAATTACATAAAAATCCTTATTAGGCCCGCTTTATTTCGAATTCTACTACCTGCACTACAATAAACATCCCCAAACTTTGAACTTCTTGTCTTACTGCCGTTAGAGATCACGTTAAACGATATTGTGAGAAAACTCTGGGATTAATTTTTTTGGTCTATAAAAATATCAGGAGACGTTCTTGATAAAATTGTCAATACACGTGATGTTTCATCTATAAGCACTTATGATTTCTCTACACTATATACAACCTTACCACATCATCTTATCAAAGACAAGCTAATTTCTCTTATTCAAAAAACATTCGCTAGAGAAAATACTACATTTTTGGCATGAATAATATTAAAGCGTTTTTTACTAACGGCAGTTTTGACAGTTATACTATGTGGACTTGCTATGAAGTGTGAAGCACTCATCTTCCTATTCGATAATATTTTCGTCAGGTATGGAACCACCGTTTATAGACAAATGTTTGGTATCATTATGGGTACGGACTGTGCACCACTTGTCGCAGTTTTGTTTTTATTTTGCTATGAAAGAGATTTCATGTTGAGTCTTTCACCAAATACCCAGGCAAATGTTATTGAATCCTTTAATGACACCTCTCGGTATCTGAATGACATATTGAACATGGACAACCGTTCCTTTCCAACTATGGTTAATAGTATTTATCCTCAAGAACTTCAGCTTAACAAAGCTAATATATCTGATAATAAAGCTTCTTTTCTTGATTTAGATCTCTCGATTGAAAATGGTGAAATAATTAGTAAAATCTATGATAAGAGAGTTGATTTTAAGTTTGACATGGCTAATTATCCCCGATTGGATGTGGATGTTCCACGAGCAACTTCTTATGGGGTGTATGTGTCTCAACTTATTCGTTTTACAAGAGCTTGTACTCGAGTTGAGGACTTTAATATTCGTAATATTTGTATTACTAAAAAGCTACTCAATCAGGGTTACCGTTACCATAAACTTCGTAAAACCTTTGCAAAATTTTATTATCGTAACCCTGATCTTCTTTCCAAATATAAAAATAATTTAAGGACTCTTCTGCGACAAGGACTATCACAACCTGACTTCTATGGTGATGTGATTTATAAACTTCGTAAGATTCTCGGTCATGATCACTTTCATACTATCTTTGTTAAACTTGTTAAAATGTTTATTAAAAGAGGTTATGACCCTATCATTTTGCAACGTACTGCATGCTTGGTGGTGGACCCTTTTACAGTTCGCCACTATGCTTTCCTCTTTAATAATACGATGACCGGACAGGCTGTGGACCCTATGATGACGCCTACCTAAAGCCCATTGGGACGGTGGCGTTTGATGTTTGTCTATGATCTTTCTTGTCGTGCCATTAATGGTTTATTCTCTTACTGCTCTGACTTCTGCCAAGTCATTGAGTAACTTCATTGTGGCTTTCTAGGCTATTGTTTTTTTTGTATTATATTTACACGAGCATATTTGTGTTTTACTTATATTGCTTATTGATGCTGCCTTGTTGGTTAGAGATTAGATCATGGCAGGGATTTCTTTATTTACACTGTCCTGTTTTATTGGGATGACAGTAAGGTAAGTGTGAGGTTTTGTGCACCCTAGAACCGGTTTAAACTCCCAGTGGCCTACTTGGCCACTGACCGTTCCAAGGCGGTAGTCCTATTGTCAACCCTTTTGTGTTTGTGATGTCGTTTGCATTTATTATTGTTTTTGCCTTCTTGTTTGTCTGTTTGCCTGTTTGTTTCTGTGTTTTGTGGTTGACTGTCCTCCTTGAATGCTACTTTCCCTGTCCGATCTGTTTATATTTCTTTGTAGTTTTCTATCAATCTCACAATTTTCTACGCTGATTGAGGTAGTGTCCCTCCCATTAAAAATCAATAATGCCTCTCTTTAGATTTCTCTCAATCTTACAAGTTTATACGCTGAATTAGGTAGTGTACCTACATTTAGAGGGCTAATATATTTTCTCTGTAATCGTCAATGTATATTTTGTAAACAATGGACACACGGTAATCTTTGATTTTTTTATCAGGCATTAAAATAGCCTTTCGATTTATAAATCCAGTATCATTTTGCATATATTTAAATAACATTTTGAGCATCGTACCATACACTACTTTATCATACCATACACTACAGCATCATACCATACACTACAGAATCATACTATACACTACAGTATCATATCATACACTACAATATCATACCATACACTACATCATCGTTCCATACACTACATTTGCATGCCATACACTATTGTATCATACACTACAGTACAGTATCATACTATACAATACAGTATCATTCCATACACTACAGCATCATACCATACACTATAGTATTCCATACACCACCAAATTATACCATACACTACAGCATCATACAATACTCTACAGTATCATACCATACTGTGTGCTTATCAATGGCTACAAGGTTGTTTGTAAGCCTGGCCTCCTTTCTTCCAAGGACCTCCAACATTTCCCTTAACCTGGAGGCGAAGCGCTTAGACTATCGTATATGATACCGTTTTCCTGTTCAAGACGTTTTCTTCAATAGGGATCCTTTACTGTAATATTTATATTTTTTTACCGGTATTTTCAAAATTCTTAAAAGTTTTGTACGCGGAGAAATGAACTTTTTGGTTTATTTCCAATCTGATAATGACAGATTCGGCCTCATCGTACCGATGTAGTTATATGTTTGCAATTTCTTTACATTTATTTGTATTATTGTCAGTGAATAATTCATTTATTTGCACATACTCTTTGCTTAGAAAGGTCTCGTCCACAGCTTGTCTTGCTAGAACTGTAGTGTATCCCTACGAACGACTGCCTCTGGGCCCTAAAAACTATAATAATATGAAATTTGTTCAATATTGTCTAGTCGTCCAGTTTATAGCTGTCTCTTGCATATGGACTTTAGCTTTACAATTGCATTCGGGAGATATACACCCAAACCATGGACCTACACTATCAAACAATTCCTCCTCGTTGTCTGTTTCTAATATAGAAAGTACAACTTCGCATATTTCAGAAACTCTTGATCTTTCACACAATTTGTTATTGATTTATTAAAATGTCCAAAGTTTACGGCCCAAACTTGATCTGCTAAGTGTTGAATTGAACCAATTTATATTCTTACTTTTTCCGAAACGAATCCTTGCACTCAAAAGACCTTTCTGGAAATAATCATCGCGGTGTAATTGTATACATCAAGAATAATCTCAAATATATACGAAGGAAAGATCTTGAAATTTATTTGGATTGATATCTTACTAAATCAACTTGAATATGCTTAATTGTCAAAGCGCTCGTAAAATAAACTCGTTATGCCTACAGTTCGGTCTAAGTCAAACTATAAACGAACCTACTCATTTCACAGAGCATTCATCTTTTATCATTGATATCATGTTAGTTAGTAATAAAGATAATGTAATATTACGAGGGGCATTCAATATATTCTGTCACTAATGCGCTTCCGTAGAAACCGCCTTACATTACCGCCTGAAAACTCGTGCATTTGAAGACGATTTCACTAAATACGTACATGCAAAATAGCGATTTAATCCGATAACAATTGACGGAGATATCCATTTTTGAATTATGCGCAATCATGTATAGTAGCTATATTTCAATGCTATCATGAAAAGTGAAGAAAAAATTAGGGCTTACATTAAAGCCAGGGTTGCTTTAAAAGTACCTGCAAAAGAGATTTATGCTGAACTGTGCCGTGTACATGGCAGTTCTGCCATGACATTGAGAACGGTTTTTCGTTGGGCTAAGACATTTAAAGGGGGTAAACTTAGCATTAAAGACCGTAACCGTCCTGGCAGGCCTTTTGTTGCAGCAACAAAGGAGAACACTGATACTGTGAAGGCCATGGTAGACGAAGATGGGTGGTATACAGTTTCTGAGATAAATAATAGGCTTGGCATCTCAAAAGGCACAACTCATCACATTTTAACAAACTGTTTGAAATTAAAGAAGCTTTGTGCTAGATGGGTCCCTCATTTACTGTCAACTGAACAAAAGGCCAAACGCTATGAAAAATATGAAAATTGTCATCCTAGAAAAAAATCTGAGTTGCTCACTGGAGATGAAAGATGGGTGTACTATTTTGAACCCCAGCGGCGGATAAAAAATAAACAATGGTTGGGTAAAAATCAGGCAAGACCGGTTATTGCAAAACGAACATAATGCGCTAAAAAGGTTTTGTATGTAATTTTCTTTAATTCAAGTGGCCCTGTGGTACACATTCCATGCAAACAGGGAAAAACCATCACGGCCAAATTTTACAAGGACAAAGTTCTAAAAGCAGTCAAAAATAATTACAAGAAAAAATGCCCAAGTAAAGTTTTAAATGGCATCCATCTGATTCATGACAATGCTCACAAAGCTAAAATTGTGCAGTCTTTCTTGGAGCAAGAAAAAGTGGAACAGCTTGAACACCCATCTTTTTCTCCCGACCTTAGTCCCTGTGACTTTTTCCTATTCCCTTTGCTGAAGAAAAACCTCTCTGGAAGAAGCTATGCTTCCAGAAGTGCCCTTGGTGCCGGAATATGTCAGTGTCTCAACAGTATACCAAGGGGAGACTACTTTGCTGCGTTTACGTCATGGATAGCGCGACTCCAAAAGTGTGTATCTGTTCAGGGGTAATACTTTGAAGGATTGTAATAAGACGTTTTTTTATATTTCCAGTATCTGTCAGTTCCGAATACTGTGACTGAATATATTGAATGCCCTTCGTACGTGGCGTTTCCGATCCCTTTTTAAATCAAGAACAAAGATACCATTGTCCAATTTTTGCTATTTTCAAGTTCAAGAAATCTAAATTCAAGTCTTATACTAGAAAAATCTGGAAATATGATCAAGGTGATTATAATGTATCGCTAAGTAAAGCTATTAAAACTGTTTGGTCGGACTTATCAGATGATGATATTAATGTATATGCAAGTAATATAACAAAATTGTATCAACAATGCATTCCAAATCATAATTCGTTTTAGACCTTGCGAACCTCCTTGGATTAACAACTTAATAAAACGAAAAATTAGAGATAGAAAATGATTATATAAAAAAAGCCAAACTATCACCACTTCAACACCACTGAGATAAGTTTTGACAAATTAGAAAAGATGCTATATCCTTAATACGTCAGTCAAAACTATTATACTTCGATAATCTCTCCCATCAACTTAAATCCCCTGAAATTTCCTCAAGGTTTATTTGAAAACACTTTATTTCTTCCAATAACGAACCCTACATTCCATCTCGGTCATACAACGATCAGGTCGTGTCAGATGAAACAAAAAAGGCCAATTTAATCAACGATTTTTAAAAAAACCCAGACAATTTTAAATTTTAAATCAAGTACACTTCATGCCTCCTAGTAATGTTAGCATGCAATTAATTGCACTTACCCCAGATGAAGTTCAGTCAGTCTTAAAGTGTCTCCCAATTGGTAAAGCAACTGGTCCAGATGAAGTTAGCAACCGTATCCTCCGTGAACTTTCCATCCAATGATCTATCAATTAATCTTTGCAATTTGTTTAATAAATCTCTAGCCGATGATTGGGAAGGAAGCTTACGTGTGTGCCGCTTTCAAGAGCGGTGATCCATCATCTGTTAATAACTACCGCCCTATTCCTCTTTTAAGTAACATTAACAAAGATTTGGAAGTCTTTAAACATGTATTTAATATTCTTTGCGTCAATAGCTTTCTATCGGCTCTGCAGTCTGGCTTCATGCCGGGCAACTCTTATCTTTATAATGTTTTCTGTCAACCACTGGATGTTGGTAAAGAAGTAAGACTTATCTACTTCGATATAAGCAAAGCCTTCGATCGCGTGTGGCACATAGCTCTTTAGCGAAACTTAAATCTGCTGATATGTCGGATGCACTTATAAACTGGTTTTCCAATTATCTGGAAAATAGACGCCAATGCGTTATAGTTCCTGGTGCTAAATCCGTGTGGATTTCCATAAATGCAGGGGTACCACAAGGCTCTATATAAGGCCTCCTCTATTTCTAATATATATCAATGAGATTGTTCCGGATATAGATTCCAACATGTGTCTGTTCGCTGATGCCACAAGTCTTTATAGTATTGTTGATCACGTTAATGCCACTGCCGATATCCTACATTCCGATATAGTAAAAATAACTGAATGGGCGAATAAATGGCTTGTCACTTTTAACCCTACAAAGACTGAATCTTTATTGATATCTCGTAAAAGAAATAAACCTATACATCCACCTTTAAATATGCTTAATCAACAAATACCACAAGTTACAACTTATAAACATCTGAGCGTGAAACTTTCAAACGACTGCAGTTGGCATTCCCACATCGAATATATAACAGCTAAAGCATAGACCAGAATAAATACAATAAAAATCTTAAATTCCAACTGGATCGAAAATCCTTAGAAATAATATATATTAGTTTTATAAGGCCCCTGTTAGAATATGCGGATGTTATATGGGATAACTGCACAATTCATGAAAAACTGGAACTAGATAAAATCCAAAATGAAGTAACTAGAATTGTAACAGGAGCTACCAAATGTGTATCCTTAAATAATTTGCACATGGAAGTAGGCTTGAAGGCGTAAACATAAGCTTGCTCTATTCTATAAAATGAATCATAACTTGGCACCACCGTATCTTACTTTATTAGTTCCTCCTCTATTAGGAGAAGACTCTCGATACAGCTTACGAATGCAATTAATCTTCAAACAATTCATTCTCGAACACAAAATTACTCCGATTCCTTTTTACGTTCTGTTGTCCGTGAATAGAATTTACTCCCGCAGGACGCCAGATACTTAGAATCTGTCTACTCCTTCAAACGATATTTTACCCACGGAACACGTCCCCCGATGTATTCCCACACAGGTGACACATAAGCACAAATCCTACACACACGTCTCAGAACAAACTGTAGTTCATTAAATCATCACTTGTATCTCAACTATTACCCGTCCGTCGGATGGGGCGTAAACCGGGCGGTCCCGTGTATCGGTCTATCCTCCGAGCACGTTAAAGAACCAGGAATCTATTCGATAATAAGAGTAGGGCAGGTTCCCGGATTCCTATGTATCCTTCCCCTCTCTCTGGGGCGGCTCTAAATAACCTATACTGTGTTGATGAGCCGTTAAACAACATTCATTCATTCAACTAATATTCTATTTGTTGACCCTAATCTCAGTTACGAAACAAATGTAGTGGTCTTCGAAAATGTGCAGAACTTTATAGTAAAAATTAAACGATTTTAAACTGACACTACTTATCAACATCAGTAAATGAACAAGTTAGGTGCTGCTAGTACGGATGATTCGCCCCTACCTAATGTCGCCGCCCAGATTCCTCATACATTTATATATATATATATGAGCCGAAACACGCGAAAATGACCCTTCAGACAAAATCTTGACATTTTATGTTTTTCTTGATATTTATGTAACACGGTGATTTTCTCTTTAAAAATCTCTTTATTTTATGTTGATATCTTAATTAAAAATTATTTTATTTCAATATGAAAGTTAAAGTTTGTGACTCACCATTAATTTTGAAGTTAACGTCGGCGTATTGGACGACGTCTTGATTAAATAACAATAAAAACCAAAAACAAATCCATTTTCTATATCATCAACTTCTTATATTAAGAAACATATTCCCTATGATATAATAATTAGGTAAAACACGGTAGTGACGAGAAATGTGATAAGTAATTGATTAACGGCTGACGTCATAATGACGTCATAAATTGTTATTTTATGACGTTGTCGTCTAAATGTCCGAACGGACGTATTCGTGTGTTGCGGCTCATATATATATATATATATATATAGAACAGTATTAAGATTATTCGATATATACATTTGATTAATTTTCGTTATGCATTGACATGCCTAGTATTTTTCGAGATACTCATGTTGATTCTATACCAAAATATTTCAAAAATTCCGAAAGTTCTGAAAGTTATTATAAGTATAAAAAAAGCCAATTAGAAATATTATTTTCAACTACAACTAAATAGTTTCTGACGTTGATATAGTACATAATACTCCTAAGGAATGTGAATGCAACACATCAAAATTTTGCTACGCTCCAGCAGGTCATGTCATCACTGGTAAAGTTGAAATTGTTGATGAACGTATTCGGCATTTGTTTTCGAAAGGATTACCTTCAACTATTGATTTTAATACCTGTCGTGCCCAGATCGCCAACTCAATTGAAGATTTTAGTATAAAATGGTGTTATAGAGAAAATACGGACCCAAACTCGCTTTCTACTTGGAAAAAGAAATATAAATTGATCGGCCAGGGAAAGTAGCATTCAAGGAGGACAGTCAACCACACAACACAGAAACAAACACTCAAAAAGACAAACAAGAAGGCAAAAGTAATAATAAATGCAAACGACATCACCAAACCTCACACTTACCCTACTGCATCTCATTAAAACAGGACAGTTTTAATAAAGAAATCCCCGCCATGATCTAATATCTAACCAACAAGGCAGCATCAATAGGCAATAAAAGTAAAACACAAATATGCTCGTTTAACTATAATACAAACAAACAATAGCCTAGAAAGCCACAATGAATGTACTCAATGACTTGGCAGAAGCCAAAGCAACAAGAGAATACACCATTAAGGGCACGACAAGAAAGAGCAAAGACAAACATCAAACGCCACCGTCCCAATGGGCTTTAAGTAGGCGTCATCATAGGATCCACAGCCTGTCCGGTCATCGTCCAATACAATAGGAAAGCATAGTGGCGAACTGTAAAAGGGTCCACCACCATGCATGCAGTACGTTGCAAAATGATAGGATCATAACCTCTTTTGATAAACTTTTTAACAAGTTTAACAAAGATAGTATGAAAGTGATCATGACCAAGAATCTTTCGAAGTTTATAAATCCCAACACCATAAAAGTCAGGTTGTGATAGTCCTTGTCGCAGAAGAGTCCTTAAATTACTTTTATATTTGGAAAGAAGATCGGGGTTACGATAATAAAATTTTGCAAAGGTTTTACGAAGTTTATGGTAACGGTAACCCTGATTGAGTAGCTTTTTAGTTATACAAAGAATACGAATATTAAAGTCCTCAACTCGAGTACAAGCTCTTGAAAAAAGAATAAGTTGTGACACATACACCCCATAAGAAGTTGCTCGGGGAACAACCCTATCCAAATTGGGATAATTAACAATGTCAAAATTAAAATCGTCTCTTTTGTCATAGATTTTGCTAATTATTTCACCATTTTCAATAGAGAGATCTAAATCAAGAAAAGAAGCGTTATTGTCAGATATATTAGCTTTGTCAAACTGAAGTTCTTTAGAATAAATATTATTAATCATAGTTGGAAAGAAAGGGTTGTCAATGTTCAATATGTCATCCAGATACCGAGAGGTGTCATTAAAGGCTTCAATAATATCTGCCTGGGTATCTGGTGAAAGACTCAACATGAAACCTCTATCATAGCAAAATAAAAACAAATCTGCAACAAGTGGTGCACAGTTCGTACCCATATAAATGTGGCTTTCTAGTGTTTTTTTGTATTATATTTAAACGAGCATATTTGTGTTGTACTTATATTGCCTATTGATGCTGCTTGTTGGTTAGAGATTAGATCATGGCGGGGATTTCTTTATTTACACTGTCCTGTGTTAATGGGATGACAGTAGGGTAAGTGTGAGGTATGGTGCACCCTAGAACCGGATTAAACCACCAGTGGCCTACTTTGCCACTAACCGTTCCAAGACGGTAGCCCTATTGTCAACCCTTTTGTGTTTGTGATGTCATTTGCATTTATTATTACTTTGGCTTCTTGTTGGTACTGTTTGCGTGTTTGTTTCTGTGTTTTGTGGTTGACTGTCCTCCGTGAATGCTACTTTCCCTGTCCGATTCTTACTTAACTGGCATTTGTCCTCTTGGAATGGTTATTTGTCTTCAAAAAAATACTGCACAGTATTTTAGAACCGGTTTTGACTTTGTTTTGCTCTGTTTAATCTCGAAAGCCATAATTTGGAGTACTATTGATTTTATGAATATTGAGTTCTGCTCAACCCGGGGCTAGAGGGCGTGATCGGTAGCTAGCATATTTCACTACCGCCCATGAACAGTCTCAATCAAACCGAGACTGGAATATTTCGTATGTGTCGTGCTCGGCCGTTTCCAAAGGTCCATTATCATACTCTTTTTTTATAGCACAGTGGCGTTGCTTGTGCAGTGTGGCGGCAGTAAAACGTCTCCCCGCGCTTGCAATCAGTACTGTTATTCATTCGATCTTTGGAGATCGCTGAGCCCGATACTTATATTTAGTTATCGGTGGTACATTTTTAATTTCTGTTGTTTTCTTACTTAATATTTGATTCGGTGGTTCCACTACTCCGGCCGATAATAGCTCTGGGTATTGTTTAACCACTCATAGGATATCTTGTCTGCTTTTTAGTCCATTGGCTTTTACTTGTGATACGCAGGCTTCATAACCGCTGCTCCCAACTAAATTCCATTATGTTTATTTCGCTCTTCGGGGCATTCTATTTTATTAGATACTGGGACCATACGCCGTACGACATGAGAAAGCAGTATACTCCAGGTCCACCGCCATATGCATGCCATCTTCTGGATGGTTACAATTTTGTACTATTGATTTTATGAATATTGAGTTCTGCTCAACCCGGGGCTAGAGGGCGTGAGCGTTAGCTAGCTTATTTCACTACCGCTCATAAACAGTCTCAATCAAACCGATACTGCAATATTTCGTATGTGTCGTGCTGGGCCGTTTCCAAAGGTCCATTATCATACTCCTTTTTATAGCACAGTGGCGTTGCTTGTGCAGTGTGGCGGCAGTAAAACGTCTCCCCGCGCTTCCAATCAGTACTGTTATTCATTCGATCTTTGGAGATCGCTGAGCCCGATACCTATATTTAGTTATCGGTGGTACATTTTCAATTTATTTTGTTTTCTTACTTAATTTTTGATTCTGTGGTTCCACTACTCCGGCCGATAATAGGCTCTGGGGTTTGTTTAACCACTCATAGGATATGTTGACTGCTTTTTAATTTAGTCTTTTGGCTTTTGCTTGTGATACGAAGACTTCATAACCGCTGCCCCCCAACTACATTATGTTTATTTCGCTCTTCGGGGCATTTTATTTTACTCCGACCATACTCCGTACGACATGGGGAAGCAGTATACTCCATGTCAACCGCCATATGCATGCTATCTTCGGGATGGTTAACATTTTGTACTATTGATTTTATGACTATTGAGTTCTGCTCAACCCGGGGCTAGAGGGCGTGAGCGGTAGCTAGCATATTTCACTACCGCTCATGAACTGTCTCAATCAAAACGAGACTGCAATATTTCGTATGTGTCGTGCTCGGCCGTTTCCAAAGGTCCATTATAATACTCTCTTTTAGATTGTTCAAGTCTTTAAATGATTGCCTGGAGAAACATCTTGCTCTAAAACTAGGCTAGTTTGGTGTCAACATGTAGATATATGTATTTGTCATCATAATTCAGTATTATTATTTCCAAAATCCTGCTTTTATACTCGTAGGTATGACACCACAAAATGCTTTCTTTAACCCCTAAAATTGGGGTTTCTGAGATAATGTCAGAGAGAACTGTAGGTAGAGTATGCTGCCCAATCATTAAAACTTGGCTATTAAGCACAAGGCTAGTACTAGACTTGCATTTAGATTATTTGGGTTGCCTATATTATCTGTAGTGTTACCAAACTAAGGTATGATGCCACAAATAGTGAAAAAATGGCTTAAAATTTGGATTCTGGCATGAAAATCAACACATTTTCATTCAAAAAGCAGTTTGGGTTGCCAGACCTCTTGATTTCTTCATGTTTATTGAGTTTATGAAGCATTTAATCCATTACATCACGTATAGGTATGCCAAATGTTGTTTTATAAAACAGTTAAGGTAGGTCAAAACTGAAAAAAATATACATTGATTTTTGTTGCTGTCGACCGCTCTGTTCCGCTCTGTTCTTTATTGAAACGCGTATATTATCTTTATCGGTCGATTCGCGAACACTTTTCTTTTTTTAATGCGTTATAGTGAAACGCTTCTTTGACAATTCACTCAGAGTTAAGTGTTCTTGTAGGTGTAGCACACACATTGCTTCACATGAAGTGTTCGCCTGGGGTAGTCGCATAATGGCGGTCAATAAATAATTCTCATTTCTGTTTGTAAAATAAAGGCATTACCATCTATTTTAAAGTGCCATTTTTGGTTTATATCTCATTGTTGATATATTTGTTTCATTTTTCATGCATTGTCATGTTAAAATTGGGAGTTTTTTTTTTGCTTAATGAGTGCAATATTTTGGCATTTCAGTGTTTATGTTTTTAAAGGGAGCTTACATTCATGAGACAAGTTATTTCTTAGATGATACATGACCTCCACCTTTCTGTGGACTTTTGGCAGCATATGTATCATTTGTGATAAAAATGTAAGTTATTCATTTTTAATTTGGGCTTAGACATGCATGACAACATGGCATTTAAATTTTAATTCATATACAACTCAATGCAAAAATCAATGGACGTGTTACACCAATAAGGCGGGATCATGTGAATTTTGATTTTCTCTCAGATTCTTACTGAACTGGCATTTTTCCTCTCATAATATTTGTTTTTCAACAAATATTTCACAGTTTTTTAGAACCGGTTTGTTTTTGCTAATTTTAGAATCGGAAAGCCGTAATTTGGAGTTTCAGATTATTTAAGTCTTTAAATGATGTCATCTAAACATCTTTCTCTAAAACTAGGCTTGTTTGGTGTCAACATGTCGATATATGTATTTGTCATCATAATTCTGCATTATTATTTTAAAAATCCTGCTTTTAATTTAATATGACTAAACATGCTTGTTTTGTACGAGGGCGTTATTTAAATTTCTGAATATTTTTATTAACGTCTACTTCATATATATAAATGTGTTTTAACGTGATGTCCAACCCGCTTTGCATACAGTTTTAAATAACTTATATTGGACGATAGAAATTCATGCGTTCTTTTGTGTAGTGTCGAGTAGCGAGTAAGAAAATGCGATTCGCGAGTAATCAAATACGAGTTGCGAGAGAAAAAAAAGCGAGTTGCGCGTTACAAAAAGCAAGTTGCGAGTAACAAAATGCAAGTTGCGATTTACAAAAAAGGTGAACGGCACGTTACAAGCCAAAACAAATATAAATAGTACAATAAAATTAACAAAAATCCATTTAATAGATACATAATCTTAGAAATTTTAGAATATATTGTTGGTAAAAGGAAAAAGTATTGTTCCTTTTACCTTTATACACAAATAAAAATCAATCTTCTGCTAAACAGCTTTGAACAACAATAAAAGCAGCGATATATTTCTTTTCTTTTAAAATAAATAAATAATTCGTGAAGGCAAGGATACTTTGAAATAAAGTATCCCTACATTTCAGTGTTGTTAATTGATACAACTGCCAACAGACAACTGTTGGTTGTGTTGTAGGCAATTAAGGAACGACACACAGAACAGTGTATCAATGATATCATCAATTAATTGCTTATCAATTAGCTTCTCGTGTGTCAAAAGTTGTTAGTCCTTAGGGTTTGTTTATCCAGTTGTCAGGGCACACATAAATTGTTTACTGCCAACTTTCGTTCATTCTTTTGCAAATCATGTAAAATAAAACATATAACATATAAAGAATGAATCAATAAAATGGGGTTGTACCTCCCGTTAAAACATCATATTAGATTATATTGGGACAGCGACCTCAGAGGGTGAGGATATTTTCCCATCATAGATGCCTCGGCCAGGAAGTGAACCCAAGTAGGATAGAGGTCTGTCGCTCTAAAACCAGGACCTTATTCCTTGAGAGTAGGATACCTGATCATGTTTATAGATAGCTCATATATTAAGATATTTGATAAACATTAGTATATATCTATTCATTCGTATTATCTTAATATACCTTATATAATATCTTATATCTTTTAAAATATATGATTAAAAACTGAAAAGTGGATAAGTTTAGTAGATACCTCTATTATTTTGTTCATATGGTATAAACACTTACACAAGATATCTACTAAGTTTTAACATATATATATATTAGTTAATATCTGATAATATTTAGTAGATATATTTTATGATTATGATATTTAGCAGATTTATCTTAGAAACAAAATTAATACAGATACCTCCAAAAGGTGAGCAGACATATATATTGATTCAGAAATCTTAGATAATTATTAAAATAACTGATACATTTTAATAGATACCTTAATTAATTTTGTATATAAGCATATCAACAACATATACAAATTTATTAAACATATCTGCCAAAAATACTGGAGGCGATTTGGAAGAATAATGGATGTCAAGCAAAACCATCATACTGAACTGCTAGCAAGATGAAGCCCATACAAATTAAAATAGATGACTTAACAACAAAAGAAATACACGTAGTTTAATTTTCAGTCCAAACATTTGATTTTAGTTTATTTCATATTTCTTCTTTGGTAACTCGCAACTCATATTTTGCTTTGTGTTACTCGGGACTCACGTTTTGTTACTCGTTACTCGCGTTTTGTAAATCAAGACTCGCGTTTCTTACTCGACACTCGACAAAAAGTGGCACGAAATGGGGATGTGTCGTAAAATTTATTTAGGTATTGTTTCAATACATAAAGAATCCGTAGTAAAATAAAGCAGTGTTGCTTTTATTTTCCATCTAGGTGAAAGGTTATATGACAGGCCCTTTAGGAGCAATTAAATCTGTCATTTTGGTGGCATTCATAGTTCAGCAGACAGTTAACAAGTATTTAACTGTAGGAATCACCGCAAACTGATAACGGTTACAGCAAAAGTATCGTAGATTAGATTGTATTGCATGTTAAGACATGCCGATTCAATATTGAATGTTTAAGCGGGAAGATTCTTACCACACTCTTTATTGCATTCCAGTGTAGTAAAACATGTTTTACAAAGAAAAGTAAGTTGAGGTAGGGATAACCTGGCAGTTCTGGAGAACTTTTGGGTGATTGACATGTGCTGCAGTGTTGGGGAATGTTACTCGACATTGAAACCATAAAAATAACAGCAAGAGGTGCACGCTGATAACTGATCATGATACATTTACAATGGCTATGCATATTATGTATAACTTTATACATATTGGTTAATGCACGTATTTAAATGGACATTTATGTATAATGGTTGCTGCATCTATATAATGTATAATGGCTCCTGCTTTTGTTATATGTATCGTTATATATAATGTGTATTGCATCTATATATATATGTGTAGATTTATGTATAATGTATAATGTTTACTGCATATCTTTATATACACGTAATATTATTTATAGTATTTACAGTTCATTTAAGTATGGGGTGTAATTAAGTTTAGCATTTTAAAGAATAATGTTAGTTTATGCTTGTGACGACGTGATTGCAGACTTTCCCACCCTGTTTTCGTCATTTAATAGGGATATTGATACTAATTTAGTTGCACCAGTTACTATCCTAGCGGCTTCAATTTGTATTTTTGCTAAGTCGTTTATTTCATATTGTGTGCAGTTATCCCAAACTACGTCAGCATATTTCACAATTGGTCGAATGAAGGTAGTATAAGTGGCTTTTATGGATTTACGGTCTAGAAACAATTTGAGTCTTCTCATAATAGTAATGCGTTTCAATGCTTGTTCTTTGACGTATTGCAGGTGTGCATGCCAACTGCAATCATTAGAAAATAAAAAACCGAGATATTTATGAGTTTCTACTTCTTGAATAATAGTATTATTCATAGATAGCGATGGATGGAACGGTTTAATATGTTTGCGAGATATAATTAGTGATTCCGTTATACTTGGGTTGAACGTAACTAACCATGATTCAGCCCAAGTATGTATTTTCACCAAATCATCGTTTAATATGTCTGTGCCTCGCTGTGGGTTATGACAATTATAAAGACACTAATGTCGTCAGCAAATATTTTGATTGTGGAATTAATGGAGTCAACTATATCGTTAATATATACCAAGAATAGTAAAGGACCTAGCATATAACCTTGGGGGACACCAGAGTTGATGTGTTTCCAATCAAACATAGCATCAGCGATAATAGCACGTTTTTTTGATTGTCAAGATAAACTTTAAACCATAAAAGAAGTGGGCCATCTATGCCAACAGATTGTAGTTTGTGTAGTAGACCATTGTGCCAGACTCTATCAAAGGCCGTACTTATATCACAAAATTCTTTACCTTTGTCTAGAGCCTGACAACAGTATATATCTACTAGCTGGTTAACAGTTGAATCTTTAGGTACAAAGCCTGACTGCAAAGCAGTTATGATATGATTTCTTAGAACAAAGCTAAAAACTTACTTGTGGATATGGTTTTTCAAATTTTATCTATCATTGATAGGAGCGAAGTCGGCATATAATTAGAAAATCGGAAAGGTCATTTTTCATAAAGACAGCGGTAGCATACGCTTCCTTCCACCTAGTTGGGACTTTGCAAGTTGAAGTGAGCGATTAAAAGATTGCACAAGGGAGTTGCGAGTTGTTTGGAACGTTCTTGCATAATAATGGCATGACGTGATGTCATGCCATACAGGCTGTGATGTCACAATATCAGAAAGTTATGTCATGATAGAAACAACCAAATGAAAATATGAATGAAGCATTCTGATCTGTTCAGACATAAAATCCTGGACCAACGAGACCAGTTAATTTAGCAAGGTGAAGAAACAACTCAATACTTTCTTAGAACTAACGGCGCTTTTATTTGACATTGAGTAATTAGGTTCTTAAAATCAAAAACCACAAACTTCTTATAATAAAATAATTCTAAAATGATTTAATAGACTGTTTTATATGTACATATGTAAAATGGTTACTGTATCTATTTATATGTAACTCATCATAATGGTTACTGCATATATGCATATGCAACTATGTAAAGTGGTTACTGCATCTATTTATATACAACTATGTTAAGTGGTTACTGCATCTATTTATATGTAACTATGTATAGTGGTTACTGCATCTACTAATATGTAACTCGTATGTATAAGATTACTGCATCTATTTATATGTAACACCATGTATAATGTTTAATGCACCAGTTTATATGCAACTATATGTACAAAGGTTACTGCATATGCAACTTTATGTATAATATTAACTGCTTATAGATACATGCAACTTTATTTACAATTGAACTTTATGAATAATGGGTACTCTAACTTACTTATAATGTAGTTTACAGGTTTTGGGTGCTACATATACTAAATTATATGTGATTTTATTTACTTGGTCATGATCACTTTCATACTATCTCTGTTGAACTCGTTAAAAGGTTTATCAAAAGAGGTTATGACCCTATCATTTTGCAACGCTTTGCATGCTTGGTGGTGGATCATTTACAGTTCGACACTAAGCTTTCCTCTTTAATTGTGCGATGACCGGACAGGCTGTGGACCCTATGATGACGTCTACCTAAAGCCCAAAAGGACGGTGACGTTTGATGTTTGTCTGCAATCTTGTTTTGTGGTGCCCTCAATGGTTTATTCTCTTGCTGCTCTGGCTTCTGCCAAGTAATTGAGTACATTCTTTGTGTCTTTCTAGGCTATTGTTTTTTCATATATATTAATTATATATACACGAGCATCTTTATGTTTTACTTATATTGCCTATTAATGCTTCCTCGTTGGTTAGAGAATAGTTCATTGCGGGAATTTCTTTATTTACACTGTCCTGTTTTATTGGGATGAGAGTAGGGTAAGTGTGATGTTTGATGCACCCAAGAACCTGGTTTAAACCGCAAGCGGCCTTTATTTCCACTGACCGTTCCAAGGCGGGAGAGCCCTATTGTCAACCCTTTTTGTGTTTGTGATGTAATATGCCTTTATTCTTGTTAACAATGCCATTCATGTCTGTCCTTTCCCGTGTTTTGGGGTTTATTGTGTCCTGTGAAAGCTCCCTTTCCTGTTCGATTTTTATACTAATTTTTAAAAATAATGTGTACTGCATGTGTGTAAATTTAAGTAAATTCATCTTTATGATAAATTGGTGCTGTGTATATGTGTGTAACTTTATGGATATTGGGTACTGCATACATATGAGACTTTATGGATTATACATACTGCATACGTTATATTTATTGCACATTTTATAAATGGTTAGTTAATATGAATGATTATTGTTGCATATATTGATTATATATATTACATTTACTTTAAATAAGTTCCAAAGATTTTATTTAATTACATAGCAATAGTATTTATATGCATGCTTATACAATCCTGCGATAGTATTGTTATTTTATTTTCATTTATTAATTATCTATAAAAATAATATGGTTTGATTTCATATTTATTTTCCATTTTTAATTAATATCTGATCACTTCAAAACATTCCCCTCCAGGTCTTCACAGTCTTATTATAAGATTTGACCATTTGAGATTGATGTAGAAACTGATTCTCAGTTATATATTCAGAAATGAGAGTGACATTTCTATCTTGCTGACTACAGGTCGGACCAGCTGGTATCAATTAGGAAATCGTGTGGCCGAAGATATCAGTTCCCACAATACTCATTGAAATGTGCTAAAGTGACACCTAAAATAGGTATATGTTAGTAAAATATTTATTGTAAAATACATACACACACACACATAGATTCCATCGACATTTATTCCGCAGGGAATTCTTCCAAATACACTTTTATAGCCAAATGTTGGTGCAAAACGATCTGTTGTATTGGGTCCATACTGTAAGGTTAATTATGCAGTTAACTGTACAATATGGATTTTTATTGCATAAGCCAATGTTTTGGTGAAAACATGTATTGGCATATGACGTGTTTAAAGCCTGTATTGGACACGACGCCCACGGCAGGTTTTAACCACAACATTAACGAGTAGACCTACAATTGAAAGTCAGTGTTGTACAGTTAACTGTATAATGTCCTTTTCATTATTCACTGTATTATTTACATAATTATGAGGACATGAAATTCAAAAGACACATCAACAAAAGGTTAGGTTCGAAATATTTTATTTTAAAAAATATCAATAATGTGCAAACAAAACTATAAATTAGCATTTATAAAATAACTAGAAAAGACGGTTTTGTATGTGTATGTACGGGTTTCATGGTTCGGGATTCAACATTCAAACCCAGTTCTGTATTCAACTTACGGATCCATTTCGGAGTTCAACATTTAAACCCAGTTCGGTATTCAACATTTGGAGCCAGTTTGAAATTCAAATTTCATATCAAATCCGGGTGGGTGGATGGGTGGGTGTGAATGAATGAATGAATGAATTGCGCCATATTCCACACACTAATTACGTACCCATTGTTTGTAAGTATATTTTCAATCTCTTGCATTAAATATTTATGGGGGAATACAATATTATTATTACTGGGAAATAGATAAAGCCTAGGGTCTCAATTATAACCGTAAACAACACAAAACCCATTAAATCACACAATGCTTGTCCTATTGAGACGCAACTGCATCAATCACGAAACCACGAATCTGTTCTGACCAAATAGTGTCTATCCTGTGTGAATCATCGTGTACATACAACATATTAGTTTCATCGTATACCGTGTTAAACATGTTAAGGTATTTACAAATGTACATCTTCCAATACATACATTAATGTTCTACACACATGTTTACCTATGTCGCTTTTTCCTTTTACACTTAGCAACAAAATAATGTTTTTACATTTAGCTTCTTTTTTATTACATTTAGCGACGCTCACATTTCTGTACTTAAATACGTTTGCATTTACATTTAGCCCCCCTTTTTACCTTTAGCAGAAAACGTTTTTACATTTAGTGACGTTTTTACATTTAGCGTTGCTACAAGCTAAACTTTGGAGCGCAATTCGCGGGGAGCTCAATGCGAATCATAAGTATACGCATAGAGCGTCCACATGACCAAAGGAGCTCTATTCGTAGGTTATTTACTGGAGATACGCATATAATTCCTAACCACAATCTAAATGGATTTATTTGAAGGGGGAAAGTACCGGTTTATTTGGTTTTATTTATTTGTGTATATATGTATTTGGATGAGTCCAGTATGCCCGATTCAGAATGGATGTTGTTTGTATCATACTTCCAAATGGCTCGCATGTAAAAATCCTCGACCTCGATATAGAGTGTATAGAAAGTTATTTTCTGTCATAAAAATCATTTTAATTTCGTAAACAATTTCTTGCGATTTTCTGGAAAATGTACTTAGGGATGCATTTTATCATTCTGCAATTATATATGTCATTATGTGCAATCTAATACTAATTCCACTTTTATTTCATTATATATTATACAACCGCTTCGGAAAATATGGCTATCAAACCGAGACTGCAATATGTTGTATGTGTCGTGTTCGGCCGTTTCCAAAGGTCCATTATCATACTCTTCTATATAGGAATCACATAATGTCAGTATGCCCGTCCGTTCATCCAACAAATCTTGCTGACGCAATTCCTCCTTAAGAAAGTAATCCGACTAAAATGACTAAAATGAAATGGCAGTCTATCTATGAAGTTTCATAATTCTAGATTGAAAGGTAGTCGAATTATAGCGCGGAAGCCGTTTTCTCTGCCAGGTCAACGCGAAGTTGGCATGTGACATAGTAGTGTACAACTAGTTATCTCAAAATCAAAAGGAACCCTCTTAACTCAAGGGCAATCTGCCTATGAATTTGCAAGAACCTAGGTTGACAGGTGCCCGAGTTATAGCGTATAAGCCCTTGATATATGTCGAGACGCCAAGACCTTAATCTTAGACATCTGTGGATCCTAGGTAGAAAGGTACTTGAGTTGTTTTAAATGTCAGCCGGGTCACCCTGACCGTGACCTATGCCTTAGTGATCTCAAAACAATATGGATCATCGGATCATGCTTGTCCCAAGTGCAGCGTGCGTTTTCATGTTGAATTCAAATTGTTAACGGGCGGACGAACGGACTAACGGAGACAAAAGTTTCAAACGAGCGTGTAACAATTAAGTTTTATTTTGTAAACAGAAAAGCGAGAGATGTGTCTATCGTCTGTCATTTTATCACGTACCACCATTTACTCATTTCTAGTTTAGTAGAAGTCAGTTACTGCCTAATTATGTACTATACCAGTGGATACATTTGAGTATACAGGAGAAATACCATGCCGTATGTACTAAATAATGCTTGCTTAGAACTTAACAATTTTTTTCGTCATAGTCATGCATTATGGACTATTCTCTATTTGCTATGTGTGAAGCTAGTTCTTGATTCCTAGTTCCTAAGCAGTTACTACTTTCTAATTATTGTTTAAACAGTCGGTCAATGTGAGTATACCTTCATGCAAAGAAGCCATTTTAGAAAGTCCTTATACGGGGATCCTTGGTGATGATTGATATATACTGGTTATCCAAACTTAAGAAGTTTAATATTTCTTAATTAGGAATAGAGGACATGCATCTTTCATCTGATTTATATTCTTTTTTTTTTTACATAACGCGTTGAAAAACATAATGAAAAGCTATATACGGAACATAACCTTGACATGGTCCACGCAATAACTTTCACAGTAGCACCCACAAGCTTAATAAGTCAATTGCCCTTTGTGAGTAAACGAATCGTATTGTTGTTGCTTTTAGGTCAGTAGGTAAATGTTCAAGGTCGTCTGACTGTATATGGAAATTGTTGAGAGTAAAATGTAACAAGACAGGAAGTGCAAAACCAGCAATCACAAATTTTTAAAATATAATCTACAAATTAATTCAGATAGAACAATGAAAAATATTCAGGTACAGAATACACATAAATTAGATCCAGTATTTTTGTAAAATCCGATATAAGAATAAAGTCCAAATAATATTGGAAAGTTTCCTTTAATCTAAATTGTCACTGTCGGTTATCCCTATCTTACATGGAAATTAAATAATATGGGTCTGTAAAATGTGGCAACTTCGAATATCACTGAACTATAGAAGACATAATGTGAAAAATGCTTCCTGAAACAAAAAATAGCTTCGTACTTTAATCTATTTATTTTAAATATTACTTATAACTGTCTTCAATACGCATTATTTTACTAAATATAAAACAGCAATCATGTCATAAATATAGTCTTTACAGATACTTGTATCAATAATCAAAACAAGTTTTTACATTTGTCCTTTTCACTTTTTTACATTTGTGGATAAAGATTTTTGTTTACATTTAGAGTATTCTTTGTTCTACATTTCGGGTGACCATATTTTATATTTGTGACCAAGTGTTTTTTCACATTTGTGTCATTTATATTACCTATTACTGCTGCCGTGTTTGTTAGAGAATATAGCCTGTCGGTGATATCTTTATTTACATTGTCCCGTTTATTAGTATGACAATA
Source organism: Cyrtodaria siliqua (assembly GCA_037043455.1). Classification (NCBI taxonomy): domain Eukaryota; kingdom Metazoa; phylum Mollusca; class Bivalvia; order Adapedonta; family Hiatellidae; genus Cyrtodaria; species Cyrtodaria siliqua. Next base: position 68,361 of record JAWPHD010003243.1, on the reverse strand, counting down.
GGGTAAGCGTGAGGTTTCGTGGTTTAAATCCCCCGGCGGACCCTTTTTTGGTTACCGTTCTTTATTTACATTGTCCCGTTTATTGGGATGAACGTGAATATGGTAAGGGTTAAGTTTGGTGCACCCTAAAACCTGGTTTAAACCCAAAGCGGTGGTCCCTTTCTTTGGACACTGACCGTTCGAAGGCGGTAGCCCTATTGTCAACCATTTTGTGTTTGTGATGTCTTGTTTGGCCTTTTATTCATCTTGAAAGTTGTTCTTTGTTTCTGTGTGTGTTTGTGGTTGACTGTCATCCTAGAATGCTACGTTTCCTGTTCGATTTTATATCTACTTTTAATGTTCATAAATATATAGGCGACCATGTGCTGAATGCTACTTAACGGAATAAACAAATTGGATATATCTTGATCTTTAAATAACTTTATTGACCCTGGCCAAAATCGATGATTGTTTTAAGTGGTAGGTGGTAACAAAATAGAACAAAACATATTATACAACAAAATGTTCGTATTGGTCTGAAGTTTATCATACAGTTAGCATAAATTGGCAAAAATGAGAGCGAACCGAGTAAACCAATATGGCATCCAAGATTGTTGCCATTTTTGTAATAATTGGTATGGAGTTTATAGGAAAATAAAATACCATAGGTCAATACTTGTATATATTTTTAAATATTTTAAGCAACTTAATACTTATTTTAACATTTTAGAGAAAAATAAAATGTCCTTAATTTCAAAAAAGGCCAAAATCTAGGTCAATACCAGAAATCTGTTTTTAAAAACGTATTACAGCCCTATAATAATCAAAATGTATTATACAATTGTTCAAAAATCAACTATTTCTAGCTTTAAAAGCTTTAATTAAATTATTAAATAAAAAGAGAGGATGAAATTGAACAAAATTGTTGCTGTACAATACATCTTTCTAAAGCAATGTGATATTTTAGTAAACTTTTAGTTTATGTAATCTTGTAAAGATGTTTGTTTTAACTACAGTGTATTCTTAATTATTAAGAAGTAGTCATAACAAAGTATTTCTCCTATTTTACCTGTGAGTATTTTACCAGAGCACGGGTAAAATTTATGCAGGGGGAACATTCAAATGTAAACTGTAGACATTAGAATAAAGTTGATGTTTGAACATTAAAGTCAGAAACGTAACAGCATGTTACTAAGATGTTTGAGATTAAAGAAATTGTATGACATTGGTAGATGTGACATGTTTTGTGATGACAGAGCAGAGCTCCTTCCGCTCTGGGCAAAATGTAGTCCATTATTGCATCGACTGCTTTCATGACATAGAAAAAGCAGTATATACTCAAATATAATCACCCCTACTAATGAATACAGTACAGTGTACACTACACTCAAACGAACAAAGGAACAATGAATGTCCTAGAACAACTTAAAGATATTTTACTAAACATTTAATAGTACACGAATGACAGGAGGAGCTCACTAATAGGTTGTTGATGTCTTACTCAAAATAGCAATGACAAATAGTAAGTTTCTGTAAAATCGAATAACAAAATATACTAAGTAATGAGAAAGAGATGTATTTAGGGCTAATGACAATGATTAAAACATACGCCTCTGGAAACGAGTTATGACTTTTGAGGATGCACCTGTACCATTGAGTGTGTTTTGTGATGATGGGTAAATGGTTGCAAACAAAAAGGCCGATATTATAGAAAACATGAAAAATAAATCCACCAGTATCGGTGTTAAAGCTTCAGAGTCTCTATATTAATCGATCTCTTTTTTGTAGGCGTGTTTTTATTTGTAACTACATGTTCACCAGCTCATGTCAAACTCGGGTATTTAATCGAGCAAATATAACGACATCATTTATTGTATAGACATCGACCAAAGCACATCGTACACAGGTAGCATTATAATTTACAGAAGGAAAAAAAGCCTCTTGCGGGACTCGAACACACAACCTTCTAATTTTAAGTCAGGTGTTCTATCCACTGAGCTATAACTATTCTTGAGAAAATTGTATACACACAACAATTTATTATGAGGCAAAATAACTTAACATATTTGAACGCAAATCAAGATGAATCCATAAATATATAGTCCATCTTGTCGGACGTGTAAATTAACATTGCCTGGTGTAATTCTATATGTAATCAATATGAAACTAATATTCCGCCTCAAAACAACCACATCTCGACTTGTTATTTAGCGCTTGATGAGTTTGTGTGTCCGCTAGTTATTACGTAATGCATATTTAGTGCTAATAATGCTAAAACATACCAATACATAACCGTGGTCTAGTGGATAAATGTAAGGCCATCAAAACTTATAAACGCAACGGCATTGGTTCAAATCCCTTCCGGGCAAGTACTTTGTTTATCAAATATATTCTGAAGCCGTATATTTATCGATGTGACCTGTACGAAGGCTAAATAAAAATGTGCTATTTTACGCATTGATTTCTGCCTGCTATACCGACTATTGGGGTGTTCGTCGATTTAAATCTACTTCACACGTTACTCATTCATATTCATGACTTAATACCATTTAAAATAGAGACTCTGTAGCTTTAAGGAGTATCATCACTTATATACCACTTATATCATCAGCGTCAGCCAATGGAGCTACTAGTTACGTATTTGGTGTGACAAGCAATCGAGCTACTACTTAAGTATTTGGTGTGACCCGGTCGGGGATCAAAGACACCCCCGCTGCAACGTGGTTGACAGGAATTTCAGACGTGTAAATATGTACTAATGGTTAATTGATGAACTAGATACCATATACTAATAAATGACAGATCCAATCGTTGAATGAATCGCGTGTCGCGGTTTAAATCAAGCCAGATTGAGCCCTAATTCATAAGGAGAATCAGCTCATTGACTCCGTTGCATTTATATTGGACCAAGTATGACACACATCCATATATTCCGCCATATGTTGTCTCTCTAAGAAATTAGGGGCTGTTCAATCAATGCCATGTTTAAAAGTTTTATATATATATATATGTGCTTTTTGAAAGGCATTTTTTAGATGTATGTATTTTCTAACCCTTATATAAATATTTATATATTTAAAAACCACTGGATCCCCGAGGGGATACGAAAATGTTGGAATAAATTAATAGATTGGGAGAACAATAGTGCTACAGTTTATAAAAACCAAAGCGCTTTCGGCTTACGCCTTCATCAGGGGTTACTTCCCAAGATGAACATATCTCCATTTATTATATTTATTTTTTCTAGCCTTATTCATTGTTTTTATTAGCTTTGGAGCTGCTTTATACTGTATCCTGCAGTATCGATTTTGGTTTTAGGTTTTGAGTTAGGGTTTGTGTTATCTTTTTCACATATTCACTCTTTCTTCATAACTAAATGTCAGCGTACAGTTTTACCCTCATCCAACCAGATATGTTCTTTTATCACATTTGGATCAAGAGTGTCCATTCAAAGTAATCAGTCTCTGCAACACTGCCAAACGATAAGTTTTTTAAAGAGTTTTATTTAAACTGCCGTGTATTTTAGTGTTGTTTTTGTTTTGTATTTGTTATTTCCGTGTTTGTGTACCCATGATGAAGGCGTAAGCCGAAAGCGCTTGGGTTTTTATAAACTGTAGCACTGTATACAAGTTTTTTCCCATATATATCGGTCGATATCACTTTTTTCTCAGGTCGATAAATACATATATCGACCGAACCTAAAAGGCAACAATTATTTTATTATTAAATCAAATTATTCATGAAATTTTGAATTTTGAATTTTTGAAATTTTGAATTTTGTAATTTCGTAATTTTTGCATTTTGAATTTTGAATTTTGAAATTTTGGAACCTCTGAGTTTTGAAATTTTAGATTTTGAAATCTTGGTATTTTGAATTTTGAATTTTAAAATTTTGAATTTGGAAATTTTGAATTTTGAATTTTGAAATTTTTAATTTTTTGATTTTGAATATTCATGGAAATTGAATTTTTCATACTTATTTTTCACAGGTCAATATACAAAGTCAATATACGTTTTTCAGGTCAATATACCTTTTTAATTTTAATCATGTGATCAACTTTTAACCAATTGTATTCATTGAATAATTTGATTTAATAATAAATATATATATATATGGGGAGAAATATTTGTGAACTACCACGGACAGAAAACCTTCGGACGAACTACGGCAGGGCGCCTAGCTATGACGAGATACACAGAAATCAAGCGTATATATTCACTCCTTAAAAAAGGTAGCTGCAACACACGTTGATAAACTGTATCTCTGGAGGCACAATTAACATATAGACGCATACATACATACAATTATAGCTCATATGAGTGGGCCACATTTAAGCGTTCAACCACACACAGCTATACTGAGACAGTGACAATGAAAGGTGCCGGATCTGGGGATACTGTGAAATCAGACAAATATAATAAAAGGAGAGAATTTGAACTCACTACGGCAACTTTCGAAATTGGGATCTCGTAAGAGATTCACGTTCACAAGGCAGAATTATATATGGGGAGAAATATTTGTGAACTACCAAGGACAGACAACCTTCGGACGAACTACGGCAGGGCGCATAGCTATGACGAGAAACACAGAAATCAAGCGTATATATTCACTCCTTAAAAAAAGGTAGCTGCAACACACGTTGATAAACTGTATCTCTACATCATAACACACTCGTCTGGAGGCACAATTAACATATAGACGCATACATACATATAATTATAGCTCATATGAGTGGGCCACATTTAAGCGTTCAACCACACACAGCTATATTGAGACAGTGACAATGAAAGGTGCCGGATCTGGGGATACTGTGAATTCAGGTATATATAATAAAGGGAGAGAGCTTGAACTCACTACGGCAACTTTCGAAATTGGGATCTCGTAAGAGATTCACGTTCACAAGGCAGAATTATATATGGGGAGAATTTTTTTTAAGAACTACCAAGGACAGACAACCTTCGGACGAACTACGGCAGGGCGCCTAGCTATGACGAGATACACAGAAATCAAGCTTATATATTCACTCCTTAAAATAGATAGCTGCAACACATGTTGTTAAACTGTATCTCTACATCATAACACACTCGTCTGGAGGCACAATTAACATATAGACGCATACATACATACAATTATAGCTCATATGAGTGGGCCACATTTAAGCGTTCAACCACACACAGCTATATTGAGACAGTGACAATGAAAGGTGCCGGATCTGGGGATACTGTGATTTCAGGTATATATAATAAATCCGGCACCTTTCATTGTCAATATATAACATAACGGTTTAGTCGTTTTGATTGACAGGTTGTGTGTAAACATTACAACTGCTCGTGCGTAAAATTGAGTAGACCATGGTATAACAGCCGAATCTGTAATTTATAGCACGGCTGAAATATACCGGCCTTTGAAGCAAGGTTAAGGCTCAGACCTTCAGGTTTATGAAAATTATATCATAAGCAAGAACAAAGGAAAACCAATAGAGCTATGGTTAAAATATAGAAATAGAAATAACATGTATTTTTAAATTTAAAAAGTTTTTACAGACATTCTTCTACACAAACCCATTTGAGCCTTTTAAATTCCAGCTTGTTATACAACTTTGTGATCACCCCACTAACATTTTATCGAGCTTAGTATTGTCTGATGTCCTAATCATTATCGTAGTTAGCTGTACATATCTATGTAGACGTGTCACATCGGCCAGAGGAAGAACTCCGTTTTACTACGCTACGCATCCGGTGTTTTCACGGAAACTGTTATTCATTAGATATTAAGGTAGGAGAATTTCAGCAAACTTCTCATTTATCTTGGTCTGAAATGTATTACTAGTAAGATAATAAACATGCCGGAAATGATGTAGTTGATGATTTAGTTGTTTAATTAGTTGATGATAATGTACACTCATTTAAAAGGTAATTATCATTTTATGCTAATGGTTTGATTGTATACAAACCTATTTTCAAGGCACATTTAATAGAATTGGATTGGAACATAAGGTGAATGCTCTCTTGTCATTTTGCTTAGAAACCCATTTAAATTAAAGCGGAAGGAGAAATGTGTAGTAACGAAATCACATAGTGTTGTTTCACACATGGCAATATATAAAACATATTGTGAAAGAGGATGGAGTTACTGTAGACCATACTGAAAACATGTCGCTCGTAACACGTTGCATCTGCAAAAGCGGGTGTGTTGTTGAATACTATTTAACTAATTTGAGTAACCACAATAATTCAACACAACGCTGCCAAAGATTGGGGCCTTGATGCCATTGCCATCATAAACAAGGTAAATGGGCATACAACAGGTTAAGGATTACTAGCTAACATTACATAGAAGTCGATATAGGCATTTTTTTATCAGTACAATGTTGATATAACTAGGCTATTGTTTTGTTTTGTATTATATTTACAGGAGCATAATTGTGTTGTGCTTATATTGCCTATTGATGCTGCCTTGTTGTTTAGAGATTAGATCATTGCGGGGATTTCTTTATTTACACTGTCCTGTTTTAATGGGATGACAGTAGCGTAGGTGTGAGGTCTCGTGCAGGTTTAAACCCCCAGTGGCCTACTTTGCCACTGACCGTTCCAAGGTCAACCCCTTTGTATGTGATGTCGTTTGCATTTATTATTATTTTTGCCTTCTTGTTTGTCTGTTTGCGTGTTTGTTTCTGTGTTTTGTGGTTGACTGTCCTCCTTGAATCTACTTTCCCTGTCCGATCTTTTTATATCATTTTCCTGACATACAATTCACCGTCAAAATGAAATTTTTTTAGACGCCTTTTTTTTGACGACAAACGCACGTCAAAGCCCAACGTTGTATTGATGCTGGATTCTAATAAATACTGATAAAGGTGATCCTTTGAGAGCAACAAACACAATTCAGAGAATAAAGCAGCAGACTCGGTTTTATTGAGTCTGTTCATGAGAAGTAATTAAAGAAGCAACATTTCTCACGCCCCCTAGCATCGGCTTAAGCGGTATTCTACTTTAAAGCCACCTTTATTAGGCTCGTTGGTCCCAAAGGACCAGTAAGTATAACACTACTGATTCGTAGCACGGGGAGACTTTTTACAGCCGCCACACTGCACTAAACGAACGCTAGTGTGCATGTTAATAAATACTGATAAAGGTGATCCTTTGAGAGCAACAAACACAATTCAGAGAATAAAGCAGCAGACTCGGTTTTATTGAGTCTGTTCATGAGAAGTAATGAAAGAAGCAACACTTCGCACGCCCCCTAGCACCGGCTTAAGCGGTATTCTACTTTAAAGCCACCTTTATTGGGCTCGTTGGTCCCAAAAGATCAGTAAAAAATAACACTACTGATTCGTAGCACGGGGAGACTTTTTACAGCCGCCACACTGCACTAAACGAACGCTAGTGTGCATGTTAATAAATACTGATAAAGGTGATCCTTTGAGAGCAACAAACACAATTCAGAGAATAAAGCAGCAGACTTGATTTTATTGAGTCTGTTCATGAGAAGTAATGAAAGAAGCAACACTTCTCACGCCCCCTAGCACCGACTTAAGCGGTATTCTATTTTAAAGCCACCTTTATTGGGCTCGTTGGTCCCAAAGGACCAGTAAAAAATAACACTACTGATTCGTAGCACGGGGAGACTTTTTACAGCCGCCACACTGTACGACCTGCGCAGTCTTTCATATACACAAATAAGTGAGACAATTGTATGTTAATCTACTGATCGCTGTTCCATGAATTCCCCGCGTATATTTTAGCCGTTGGAAGCTCCACGTTACATGACGTCACTTGGTAGATATACGTCACGAAGACAAACTCAACAGTAATTTTAATAAAATGTTAATTACAACAAATTTGCCATGCTCCCAAACCTTGCACATACCCCGATATAAACCCTTCATATGCATCAGTATACATAACATTTATAAGCATCTTGAACAAGCTTATAACGTTTGACGTCATACAGCGCAAGCTATATGCCCAATGGAACAGCCTGTAAACACAGTATTCTGATAACCTTGACCTCCGAGATAATATATATTGCCCCCACAATAGCGTAAAGAATGGGGTTATTGTTGTGTTAGAATCAACGTTATTGACTTTATTACACAGTTGGTGGAACGTCATAAACCAAGGTATTACTGACGTTGGATTAACAGTCAAAATTAATGTTCTTTAGACGTCATATTCAGACGTCAAACATACGTCAACGTCCGCCATTGTATTGACGTTGGTTTTAAGGTAATGCACTCACACCAACGTTGTACTGGCGTTGGATTTAGGTCACCATGATTGTGCATTATTTTCACTTGTTTATAACCACCGCCGGTATCCGAATAAAACCATTTCGGAGCAATATGACGAAAGCGGATCACCCGCGAGTGAAAATATTTCCTAGGTGAGTCTAAAAAGTCTTTGTTATGGACATGTAAAATTGTTTTCCATTCGGTTTTTTAGCACTACACTTTTGGCAGTAATTGTATAGTTCAACAATTAAATAAGAAATAAATTTGGTGTTCAGTACGCGATACATACAATCGGTATTGAACATCATTTCAGTTGTATCGCAGCACTGTATCTCGATAGTTCGAGTCTTATTTCTTCTCGATGTTGATCAGCATGTTTTTGAGTTTAACTCGCAAAATAAATGTATAACAAACAGGCATTTGAAATATTAAACCAAGTTGAGCTTTTTTAAATAGCAAACCATTGGAAAATGTGGGAGGGGTGTAAGGAAAAATGGATACGACTTACGACGGGTTATGATACGACCACTTTTGGAGCACAAAAAACAAATAAAACGACGAACTCGGAGTATAATATTCATTTATTTAAGCTCTTATATGAAATTACAAGAAAAGGTATAACACATATATTATACCATGGGAAGTACGGACTGCATCTTTTGATAGTGAAGGTCACCGGCACCTTGACCTTTAAATGAATAAGGATAAGGGTCATGTACTGGTCATGAGCAACCATTCATCCTTTCAAGTTGGAGGACCTAGATCCATCAAGTTTGTAGTTGTTGATAGGACATCGTATTGATAGTGAAGGGCACCGCAACCTTGACCTCCGATCTAGTGACCGGAAAATAACAAGAGCTCAATGACTTTGAAACTCTACTGATTGATTTTGATTTCAGGAAGTAGTCGATACAAACTTGCTTTTTAAAAATCTATTTTTAGCCGTAGCGGCCATCTTGAATTTCCGGCCGACCTGAAATTTTGCTTGGATCAATTAGACATCAAGAGAAGCTTTCCTGTGAAGTCTCATGGAAATCCGTCAAATAGTTTCAGAGGAGTAGTCGCTACAAGTTTTCATTATATAATTCTATGTAAACAAAGATGGCCGCTGACAGCCATGTTTAACATTGAATCAAAATGATGTTCGACTCCTATAACCATCATGCCATGCTGATCATTTTAGAAAAAGTCCCATAGCAATATCTTTTATAGTTTTCAAGAAGTAGTCGCTACAAACTTATTTTTTAAAAATCTATTTTTAGCCATGGCGGCCATCTTGAATTTTCGGCCGACCTGAAATTTTGCTAAGATCATTTAGACATGAAGAGCAACATTCATGTGAAGTTTCATGAAAAGCCATCAAGTAGTTTCAGAGGAGAAGTCGCTAGAAGTTTTCATGATATAACTCTATGTAAACAAAGATGGCCACTGGCAGCCATGTTTAACGTCGAATCAAAATAATGTTCGACTCGAATAACCATTATGTCATGCTGATCATTTTAGAAAAAGTCACATATCAATATCACTTATAGTTTTCAAGAAGTAGTCGCTACAAACTTATGTTTTTTAAATCTATTTTTGACTGTGGCGGCCATCTTGAATATCTGGCCGATCTGAAATTTTGCTAGGATCAATTAGACATGAAGAGCAACATTCCTGTGAAGTTTCATGGAAATACGTTAAGTAGTTTCAGAGGAGTAGTGGCTACAAGTTATATAACTCTATGTAAACAAAGATGGCTACTGACAGCTATGTTTAACATCGAATTAGAACGATTTTTGACAAGGACCAACATCATGTCATGCTGTATCATTTTTAGGAAAAGTCCCATATGAATATCACTTATAGTTTTCAAGAAGTAGTCGCTACAAACTTGTATTTTGAAAATCTTTTTTTAGCCATGGCGGCCATCTTGTATTTCCGGCCGACCTGAAATTTTGCTAGAATCAATTAGACATGAAGAGCAACATTCGTGTGAAGTTTCATGAAAATCCGTCAAGTATCAAGTACTTTCAGAGGAGTAGTCGCTACAAATAAAAGTTACAGACAGACAGACACGCCGCACTACGGCATAAGCTCTGCTGATCTCTGATCAGTGGAGCTAAGAACAGGTTATCTACTGGTCATGACCAACCATCCTTTCAAGGTTGAGGACGGTAGGACCAACCGTTGTGTAGTTATTGATCGGACATCTTTAGATAGCGAATGTGACCGCGACCTTGAACTTTGATGTAGTGACCCCAAAATGAATAGGTGTCATCTAGTTGTAATGGTAAAGCGTTCTTCCAAGTTTGGGGGCCCTAGGTCCGACCATTCTGTAGTTATTGATCGGACATCGTTTCGATAGTTAATGTCAACACGACCTTGACCTTTGACCTAGTGACCCCAAAATCAATAAGGGCCATCGACTGGTCATGAGCAACCATCCCTCTAAGTTTGGGTACCCTTCTGCAAACCATTTTGTAGTTATTGATCGGACACCGTTTGGATAGTCAATGTTAGCCCGGATGTGACCTTTGACCTGGTGACACCAAAATCAATAGGGGTCAAAATGAACATGGCGCTCCGACCACACTTTGTTGTGGGGAGCAATAATCTATTAATTGAAGGGCACTGGCTTAGTCGTTGCTGGGGTGATTTACGGAAGAATAACCGTGTGACAACCTGCTGTAAGGATGAGTATTACTACCAAGATATAACGGTCATGATTGAATAATCGGTAGGGAACTGAAGAAGTGAAGGGACACTACAAAATCTGAAATGAAGATTGCTAGTTTGAGGACCCTAGGTCTAACCATTGTGTAGTTATTGATCGGATATCGTTTTGATAGTCAATGTCACTGCGACCTTGACCTTAAACCTAGTGACCCTAAAATCAATAGGGGTCATCTACTGGTCATGACCAACCATCCTTCCAAGTTTGAGGACCCTAGGTCCAACCATTGTGTAGTTATTGATCGGATATAGCTTTGATAGTCAATGTCACCGCGACCTTAACCTTTGACCAAGTGACCCCAAAATCAATAGGGGTCATCTACTGGTCATGACCAACCATCCTTTCAAGTCTGAAGACCCTAGGTCAAACCATTCTCGAGTTATTAATCGGAATCGTTTTGATAGTCAATGTCACCGCGACCTTGACCTTTGACCTAGTGACCCCAAAATCAATAGGGGTCATCTAATAGTCATGATCAACCATCCTTCTAAATTTGAGGACAATAGGTCCAACCATTCTCTAGTTATAGATTGGACATCGTTTGTGACACAGACAGACAGACAGCACAAAATCAATATGGCTCCCCTCCACACTTTGTGTGGGGGAGCCATAACTATCACAGAAAGTTATTAATACTCTTGCAAAGCATAACCCATGACTTCATGTATATGCGCAGTTCCACTTCATACTGATGCTTCTCACAATGTTTGGGGTATGACAGAGGTGATAGTGACCTTATTTTGGTATGCGACCTACCGCTATCCCAAGATGTATCAACATACCAAGTTTGGTATTTCTAAGTGTTATTGTATTGAATATATGGTCCGGACAAGCATTTTCTATGACAGAGGTCACAGGTCAAGGTCACAATTACCTTATTCTGGTACGCGACACATCACCATCCCAAGATGTATCTAAATACCAAGTTTGCTATCTCTAAGACTTAGTGTTATAGTATCGAAAATACGGTCTGGACAAGCATTTTCTATGACAGAGGTCACAGGTCAAGGTCACAGTGGGCTTATTTTGGTATGCGACACACAGCTATCCCAAGATGTATCCACATACCAAGTTTGGTATCTCTAAGTGTTATAGTATTGAAAATACGGTGCAGACAAGAGGTGAAAGTGTCTGTGGATGTTCTACTGGCTAAATGTGCAGGGGACTGTAACACATTTTCAACATTCATACAACCGGCACATGGCAATGTTATAGGTCACTAGTTGTTGAATGCCAGCCAGGGTAGCAGGAGAACTAGTCTGTACAAAGTAAGTGTATTACAGGGTTCCCACAGTTTTTTGAAAACAAAATTCAAGGTCTTTTCCAGGTTTTCCCACTGTTTTCAAGGACAATTTACATGGATATCTAAGTTTAAATTAACAGTCGAAGCGCAAAGCAGTCGACAAAATTAGCACAATCCCGACAATGCTAAAATGCCTGCCAGGCTTGCCCAATATCCAAGAACACAAGCCCAACGGGCTTGTTGATTTGCTGCTCGTTTCGACGGGAGAAATTGGAATCCAGACGAGGGAACTCCATTAACCAATCGTCCGAGAAACGATTTACTAGGAAACAGAACAAAAAGGCAATTGTTCTTACATAGTTTATTAAACGATTAAATGCAGTAAATAGTCACAACTCTGTTTATTTAGCGAAATTGGAAAAATGCAAGAAAACATTTGCTTCGTTGTTATTTTGTTAAGGGTTTCCGGGTTTCTTTCCAGCCAAAAGTATGTAGTTCACAGCACAAAAGCAAAATCTATCAGGCAAAGTCCTCGAAATTTAATGCTTGTGTCCAATGATTACCCATTTTCATTTTCTTTTATTGAATATTTTTGATTGCCACATGGCCGCATGGAATTCAAATTTTTGCCGTCCAGACCATTTTTTACTCGCCACGGCCGACTGCGAATTTGGCAAAGAGGCAAAACAACATGAACACATGAAATATATATATATAAGCAACAAAATTGAATCACTTGCAACATACCGAAGTCAGGTGGCAGGTTTCAACAAGTTCTCGCTGGAGGGAATCGCTTTTTTCAACAAAATCAACAGGTTTCACCAACACTGCTAGGACTAGTACGAGTCCTGCTGAAAGGAGAGAATATTTGATATAATTAACAGCAGCCCAACATTCTCTGCTTTGGGTTATATTTCCAGTCTGACACACAATAAGTGGATAAAGAAAAATTCTAGTTCCCTGTCCAATTGCTGCTATTGCAGTGCACAAGACAAAATACGTACCTGTGCATATCCGAATACTTAGAATACCTTATATACAAGGGATGACAGCGGCCATTTTAGCCGGGGCGGAATTGCGTAATAATGTATTGGTACCCGATTGTACAACGTAACGCTGATTTGTGTAGGTACCACTGATTCCCTGCAATGACAGTTACGATTGAGGGTAAACAGTCTATGAATTATGGGATTATTACGTAATTCCGCCCCGGCTAAAATGGCCGCTGTCATACCTTGTATATATAATATAGTTTGTTGACAAATTTTCGACTTTTTGGAGGAGGCTTTTCAGAACTTCTCAAGTAGTTTTTCGGATAGCTTGTGTCTTTGGTCAAACTAATTTACAGAGCTTTTCTTGATAGCCTCCCTGGCACCTATGCTTCCTAACTGACAAAATCGCCTGACGCGCATGCGTACTAACAAAAAACAACAACATCAGTTGGCCTAGATCACAAGTTTATACATCACATTTGTAAAATAATTCTTCATACACACACCAACAACATCAAACATTCCCCTAAACCGTCCAAGTATAACCAGATTTTCAAAACTGTACACACACATTCTGCATTTTCAAGTTTATCACGACTGACAGTCACTGAGTCAGTCGATCGCGAGTGACTACGGCACAGGCAGTCGAGAGCGCTTGAGACAAAAATACATTTAAACCATATATCATCTCAAAACTCACAACATATACACGTACCTACCTTTCGTCGCGAACTTTTGGACAACCGTTACTCACGAGCTCTAATGCAATTCGTTTAATATCCTTAATCGAATGCTGACGATATTCAACTGTGCTGCAATAAAAATGGCGTCCTCAAAATGTCTCTAAAATTGTCTGCGCGTGCGCGGTAAATATGACGTAGGCGTTAACACCAGATTTATATGTACATATTAGTATTCATCCAAGAGATAGCAACTTGTGTAATACCAAATTCAACGTCCCGTTCATGAGTCTTTATCCACTACTGTCTTTCCGTACTAGAAAATCTATTTGTAGCTGTGACGGCCATCTTGAATTTCTGGCATATCTGAAATTTGCTAGGATCAATAACACATCAAGAGCAACATTCCTGTAAAGTTTCATGACAATCCGTCAAGTAGTTTCAGAGGAGTAGTCGCTACAAGTTTTTAATATATAACTCTATGTAAACAAAGATGGCCGCTGGCAGCCATGTTTAACGTTGAATCAAAACGATTTTTGACAAGGATCAACATCATGTCATGCTGATCATTTTAGAAAAAGTCCCATATCAATATAACTTATAGTTTTCAAGAAGTATTCGCTGCAAAGTTGTATTTTAAAACTCTATTTTTAGCTTTGGCGGCCATCTTGGATTTCACATCAACATGAATTTTTGCAAGGATCAACTAGACTTTCTACTGTTTCACCCAATGGCAGTCTACAATATTTGCCACTCAAACATAAATTAAATCTCTGAAGAGTAAGTAAGGATTGTTTCCTTTACTGTGTATAAGGAATTGTAATGAGTATGCAAGACTCAGTTCTAACATAATGAGAAAGCGAAATCCGGACTCTTGTCCAATTCTTTGGGACTAGCCACACTTCCTTCTTGGGACTAGCCACTTCTGACAGGGTGACTAGTCCTGGACTAGTGCCTACAGAAACTATTTGTACAGACGTGCTTGTATGAACATGTGCAGGAGATATTTAGCATGGGGAGAAGTATATCTGCAGAATGGAAGTAGTTGCAAGGGTGTACATGTTGAAGTGTGTCACACGTGAGACAGGAATGATCTTGCTTCCATAAGTGTGTGCCATTCAATGTGAGCATGTGAACATGTGCAGGGGTTACCAGGGTATGGGAAATTAATTTATTTCGGTCTAAATGTGAACAGGAGCCAACATCATGGTGCAGGATTTGCAATAGACACGTACACATGGTTTATGACCGATGGAAATTCAATTTGGAACAATGAGGCCAAAAAAACAGGTAGGTGTGTTCCTTATTGCAAGCTCTTAAGAAGTAAGGTCGGTAGGTATGCAGTTTCCTTTTCTTTTTGCAGCAGCAAGATATTGTGAGGTTGTACATGTATTTATCTCTCACACCCCACACAAGTTGATGGTACAGCTAAAAGTTTGTCTATGATTCAGTTTACTGCAACATATTGTAATAACAACGGCGGAAAAAGGCCCCTAAAAAACACAGACAGTCGAGCCGATGTAGACACAGGTATTGTTTTTCGGCCTGAGAACGCACCTATTTTTCCACTGTGCTTGTATATCGCTCGTGTATGTTTCATTCCACGCAGCAAGCAAATGCACATTTACGAAAGAACAAGGGCTCCCTCCACAACAGTGTTTCACACTATACATGGCTGCCTTGATTGCCTCACAACCAATCTAATTCGCTGCAAACGGTGTAACTGCGTAATGTAATGCCTGTTATTGCCGATCATTGTGTTCTTAATGTAATGAGTGTGTTCTAACTGCATGAAGAGTTGTGCTGATGGAGACTATTATGATGTGAGTGTTTCAACTGTTACATTTCTGGCTACTGGATTGTCATTGGTTAGCGGTTAATTAGTCATTTTTCCAGCGGACAGTACACCCTAAATAAAATCTGACCACCGTCACAGTATGCGCCGTGATGTTCTTTTATTTACACAGGCTGCAATTGCAGGCCATCTGCGATTTACCTTCAGTATCAATTTACACTTTTGCAGTCTATGTCATGCATTATTTGGCAATCACTATTAAACATTTGAAGCCAGTGCTCAAGAAATAGGATAGCCCGATGCCCGGGGCTCCTCGAAATCCATTCCGGGCCTGTCTCATTTTGCAGACGAGGAGCCCGTCGGGCCTGTCTTAAAAAAAAATAATAAAAATTAAATAAATCAGTTTTACTGGATCTCAAGCTCAAGTTCCTCCAGACAAAATACTCCCATGTGTATTGTGAACTGTGAAAACACTTGCAATAAAGTAATTAAAATGTGTTATACACACATTGAAACAAGAAGTTTGAATATTTTGCCTGGCTTCGTGTCGGCAGTTTGTCACAACTTTGAGGTCGACAGTTGTTGACATAAAACTCATTATTCTGCTATTAGGGTTGTGTTTTCTTTCCTTTGTGATTAAAAATACCGTTTTTGTCATTAAAAACACACTAATGCATGAAAAAACATCGTTATTGATGGTATTTCGATTGAAAGTTTGTGAAATGTTCGGGCCGTAAAAGTGCGGTGTCATAGTACATAATGGTACATAATTTCGGATATATATATATATTCTTTTTTTTTTTTTTTTTACATAATCAAATAAGAAAAACTGTCCTTTACAAATACATGTTGGTGGAAAGAAAAATATATATACTGTATATGTATAAATACAGATATAAAGTATACTTCTATTCATTATTTAAGGTGTAGGGAGTTCCTGGAATCCTACTTTTAAATGAATTCTAGTCTAGGCTCCTAATTCTTTACTTGGAGAAAGTGGTGACAAAGAGAAAAAATATAGCCAGAGGAGGCTCTGATAGTCTCATAAAACCTGATTAAAAATTTGGCTCCAAGTTTAGCTCCAGTTTCACCAAGTCGGCTCTGATTAGTATCGTTTGGCAAAAGTGCTAGTACTCTCCTTTGCATTGGTTATAAATTACTATGTAATATTCTATTCTAACATATTTTAAACGAAATGGTAAATAAGTCCGCTGACAAGGGAGCATAAAATGGTAGCATAAAGAAAAATATAGTCAGAGGAGGTTCTGAGCTTGATTAATACATATGTAACAAAATTAATGTGTGCTATAAAAGTGAATAAAGACACATTTCCAATAAGAAAAAAATACTGGACCTTTCCATTTTAAATCAGGGCCTGTCCATTTCAAATCGGGGCCTGTCCATTTTCAGAAGCAACAAGCCCTGGGCCTGTCTCTTAAAATAATTTTCTTTGAGCACTGGAAGCGGAAGGCAATTTCATTCCTGTTCCTTGAAGATGCTTATGCCTGGATTATATATTCACCACTGTGATATGGCGTCTCCTATTACCGACTTCGCGGTGACAGAACATAAAGTTCAAGTAGTATTTCATATACTGGAAATTGAAGTTATATTTGTTTATTATACTGAAAATGAGGATTATATTTCTAATAAATTTTCTTACATCATTGCTCCTTTCCCCAGCAAACTTCACACACACAGTCAGACATTGCTGTCTTTTGAAACCACATTTTGCAATATATATACAAAATCTACGCTTGTGGGGAAGCAACGCGCCATCGCAGGTGACAACATGCGGTATGATCGCGGGGATTTGTGACTTCCATTGAGAAACGGCCGTGGCGATGACAGACTGCATGTGGATTTGGATGGGAAATTATCGCAAAACTGGACAAATATAACCAAGGGTATGGTGTAGTAGGAAAGCAGTTGCTAAACCACATGACCTTCAACTGTTGTTTCTGTAAGGACATGAGACAGTTCTTCGCTGTATTGTAGCGCTGATGGAGTAATATGACAGGACATAGAAGTTAAAGTCAGCTTCTTCTTTTGAGACGGACCAACAGAACGCTGACAAACTAATCCCATGTATCATAATAACCTTTGGGAATGTGGCACATAAGTGACAGACAACACCATTGGTACTACCAAGTGGAGTCATTTACAGCAACAGGTACTTATACAAAACTGCAACCAACACAATCAAAGATAACGTTGCAGCCACCGTGTTTACATTTGACACTTACATTTTGTTGTTGGCTTGTGTCCCTTACATGTGTCGAATCACAGTTATGCCGGTTTCCGTAAAAGGCAATGTAGCCGGAACCTGTCAGACTGAAATGAAAGCAGGATAGGGAATGAACGTTGGCGTACATTGAACTCTGTGAATGTTTCGGTTTCACATATACAGAAACGTGTTTGTTGGAGATAGTTGCTTGAGCTTGCATTCTTTGCAGTGCCTGGCTGCGGTTGCATGCACAATGTTACACATGCAGACTTTCAGCACAGGATACACACAAACGTTGACACCTGCCGCTGACATACACATGTAATTTCTATATCATGTGTGCAACAACCCAGCTGAACTGAAACACACAACCCCTGGAATGTCCTATGCAAATTCATTTCAGCACACGACCTTAAGCGAACGTTTCTTTTGAGACGGACCAACAGAACGCTGACAAACTAATCCCATGTATCATAATAACCTTTGGGAATGTGGCACATAAGTGACAGACAACACCATTGGTACTACCAAGTGGAGTCATTTACAGCAACAGGTACTTATACAAAACTGCAACCAACACAATCAAAGATAACGTTGCAGCCTCCGTGTTTACATTTGACACTTACATTTTGTTGTTGGCTTGTGTCCCTTACATGTGTCGAATCACAGTTATGCCGGTTTCCGTAAAAGGCAATGTAGCCGGAACCTGTCAGACTGAAATGAAAGCAGGATAGGGAATGAACGTTGGCGCTGACATACACATGTAATTTCTATATCATGTGTGCAACAACCCAGCTGAACTGAAACACACAACCCCTGGAATGTCCTATGCAAATTCATTTCAGCACACGACCTTAAGCGAACGTTATATTTTACTATGATGTAGTCATGATGAGTATGTGCTGTACATCTCATGAACAAAACTAAGGAAATGCCTAGTATGTAGCCAACGTTGTTTCTACCAAATATCAAGTAATATTTTTACCTATATCGTCACCTTCAGAGTGTGCCGCACCTGTACATTTGGGTATGATGAAGGTGATGTCGCCATGATGAGTATGTCAAGCATGGGGATAGATATAGTAAGGCCCTGTACATGATGGTAAGGCCATGTCAACATTGTGGTAATCAGAATGTACTGCGAGTTTGATAAAGGGCTAACAAACGTGAGTGACAGATCTTCCACAACAAACATGAGTGACAGATCAAACCCTACTTACTCGACGCATGCGCACTCGCATACAACTAACAAAACAAACAATTATCTTCACAGGCGCCCCAACCTTTCTTCGCATTACTAAATTTCCAACCGTCACAATAACAGAATATCACATCTACTTACCTTTCACCTAAACTCAAACAGCCGTGAATACTTCCTCAAACACGCCAAAAACAATGCCGGCTTCCTAAATTGACAAAATCGCCTAACGGGCATGCTGATCGCACAAAAAACAACAACATCAGTTGACCTAGATCACAAGTTTATACATCACATTGGTACAATAATCCTTCATACACACCCCAACCACATCAAACATTCCCCTAAACCGTACAAGTATAAGCAGATTTTCGAAAATGTACACACACATCCTGCATTTTCAAGTTTATCGCGAATAACAGTCAGCCGACCACTGACCACAGCACAAGAGTCGAGAGCTCTCGATAGCGCTTGAGACAAAAATACATTTAACCAATACATCATCTCCTAACTCACAACATATACACGTACCTACCTTTCGTCGCGAACTTTTGGACAACCGTTACTCTCCAGCTCTAATGCATTTCGTTTAATATCCGCAATCGAAATGCCAACGATATTCAACTGTGCTGCAATAAAAATGGCGTCCTCAAAATGTCTCTAAAATTGTCTGCGCATGCGGGGTAAACATGACGTAGGCGTTAACACCAGATTTATACGTACATATTAGTATTCATCCAAGAGATAGCAACTTATGTAATACCAAATTCAACGTCCCGTTCATGAATCTTTATCCACTACTGTCTTTCCGTACTAGAAAAGTATTTGATAGCATTTTTAGCTCTACTGACCAAAGTAGCTTATGGGATGTCGAGTTGTCAGTCGTCCGTCACTCTAGCGCATTCATTTTGTCTTTGATCTTGATAAAACTTGTGTTGATATTAATAAAAACACGGTTAATTTCGAAAACAAGCTATATCGGACCAGTAACACTAGAGTTCAGGCCACTTGAATTATGGTAAAATGCTTTATTCAGATTGTGTACACTAGCACCTTCGTTTTATATTTGATCTTTACCATACTTTGCCAGTATCCTTATATCAACTAAAACTCTGACAAGTTGTAAAACCAGCCAGATCAAGTAGTTACCCTCAGAGTTATGACCCTTGTTATACTGAAAAATACCATATTAAACCTTGTGAACACTCTAGCTCCTTTATTTTGTATTTGATCTGCACGACACTTTGTCAGATTGTTAGCTCTACCGGCCGAAGGCCAGCAGAGCTCATGGGATGACGAGTAGTCCGTCGTCCATCCGTCGTCCATCCGTCGTCCGACGTCTGTTCACTTTTGGTTTGTTAACGCGATTGGGGCTTCATTATTAATCGGATATTTACGAGTTTGCCAGTTTTTTCATATTAATGAAAGCTCGGAAGAGTTCGAAGACCAGCCGTATCGGATTAGTAACACTAGATGTATGGCCTTGTTTTGCTGAAAAATGCCATACCAGCCTTGTGAACACTCTAGCACCTTCATTTTGTATTTGATCTTAACCAAACTTGGTCATATTGTTGCTATTGATGAAAGCTCAGACAAGTTTCAGTTATGTCGGACAAGGAACACCAGGGTAATGTGCCCTTGAATTATTGAAAACAAAAATAAAAACGTTGATTCTTGCGGATGGCTAGGTACATAATTATAATACTACATAGCCTATGACTCCATTCAACCAACCAACCGACCGACCGATCAACCAACCAACCATCTGGCACAGAAATCAGGAACATATACAGTGACCTACACCAACACAACATTTAGCATTGAATTTGCGATTAGAGAACGTGCACCTCATCAACAGATTATAACAACCTAGTTGCAAGCCGTATAGTGCAAAACGTGTTGTTATTTTCGTTACATTATGTACATATTTCCTTTTTTTAAATGATGAATTTCGACTCATAGTTCCATAATTAAAAAAGAATGTGAAAGGGTGTGCGAAAGAATTGGAAAACGAATTTTAGAAAAAAATACCCTAGACTCGTTAGATTGACTCGCAAAAAGATTGTGTGAAGGGAAAACCCAATCCCCAATTCCCAACGGAGTGTGATACACCATACCACACCTACACATATATAGAAAGAGGGTACAAACTATTTTCAAAAACAAAGGTTACCCAAAATACACGGACAACTCGTCAGATTTCAGCATTTTTAGTCAATGTTTTTATTCAAACTGTCTAAGGGAGGGTAGGAGGAGGACACCGTCACTACCGCGCCTCCCACTTCACCTCCATTAAGGCCCCATCTGCTTCCTTTCAAAAACCTGGTTAAGGGCCTGTTCAAAGGCATATAACATTAAATGTTTGCAACAAGTTTTATAGAAATACAGCACAACATTCATTACAAGTATAATGATTGATCTGAATTGTTTTTAAAGGCTCATTAACACACCAGTTTAAGTTATTTAGCCACCCAAAAAGGGGGCGCAGTATATACGAATCCTGGAATCTCGCCATATTCCTATCATGGAATACCTATGGTTCTTTAACGTGCTAAGTGGGACACGTAATAAAAGTATACATAGTTTTTATTTGCTTGTTAGCAGCAATAAGTGTCATCTTTAATTTTTGGTTTTCAGCACGAAAACTACCTTTTATCTTTTTTTCCCTTCAAAATAATACGGAACACACATTTCCGCTCTTACCACCTTTTCAGTACTAACCGTTGTCTGTACATACGATTTTTAACTAGTACTGTGAGAATATAGCTTTTCAGAAAAAACGATTTCAAACTGCTGCGCGCATAGAGCTAATTATTAATATGCTCGAGGCGAGTCAAGTATTACGTAGGATTATAGCTAACATAGCAAAAATCCCTGTGCAATTCGGGAATGCATTTAATTAAGCAGGAATCCGTGCTGAGATTTGTAAAGGAGGATATGGATTCTGAATTCCATATTCGTATTTGCTTTATCCAAATTATTAAAAATGACAACCCAAAAAATAGCACAGAAAGGTATCTTTCAAATATGGGTGGGGGGAGGGGGCATTTTTCGGAAAGCTAACCATATTCCCCTCATATTATTGGAGTAGGGGCGGGCCCCCACTGATCCCCCCCTGCTCCTACGCCTATGCAGTTTGACAATAATAATGAAATGTTCGTTTTATCCGATTTCGTCCGTATCATCAATTTATCTGTATCTACCGATAGCCTTACCCTAACATTGTTACAACACCCATATATCTTGCAATACTTCATTCATACTCTGGTGTGTTAACGCATGCAAACTATGTTGTTATTTAGAGGAAGGATGGGTGCCTGTAAATCCGTTAAAACGAAACAAAGAAAGCAGTTTTTTGCAATTTAGAAGGACTTTATCAACAGATTTTTGCATTAAAAAGTTGATCTTATAACTAACAATATACCAAACTCCATACATATTGTAATATTAACAAACAAATATCGCCCAAAAGTCCGATTGAAAAATACGTTTACGTGTCCACAAACATTACTTTTTAGACACACGTAAGAAATTGTTTCCCTATCGGGTGATCGGCGTTCGTTGTATTGCTCCGACATGGTTTTATCCGGATACTGGGGGTGGCTACGAACATCATGTCATTTCTTTTCTAACTCGACTCGGCACTGTCAGTCAAAAAGTATAACGAGCGCCACAGTGAACATCTGCAGGCGCGTTTTCGTTGATCGGGGCAATATTGAGCGCCCACTAAAGTCTGAAAAAAAAACAGCCTATAGTTAATAAGATCGATCACTCTTCAACTTCTTGATGTGTGTTTTGATGGTCCATGCTGGAATCTTGGAACTCAACTGGGCAACATATACTGTATGCGATTAATGCTATTTTTCATTTTTATGTTTTTATTTGGCGAGCATCATCATACGTCAGAATATTAAAACAAAGCTGTCCATTTTATTAGTCTACGCCCCCACCCCTCACACACACATACACATTCTCCCCACTCCAACCCCTAATCCCCCACGCCACACACGCACACCACTCTCCACAACCAACTTCCCCATTCGTCAAAATATAAGGCGGAGCTGGGCGGGGTAGATGTCTTATAGGAATCTCGGAAACTGCTGGTGAGGCTTGAATCCGGATCTTCCGGTTGTAAGACCACCGTCTATCCACCGTACCACGTCGCCCTTTACAAAAAAACCCGGCTTAATATGTCGGAATATAGACATGGAAATACCAGTTTCCATGATGTAATTGGTCGCAATAATGGAAAGCGGCCACTATACCTACATTGAATAAAAACAACCTTAGAAAGGAGAAATTTGAACCTCATCCCAAGTGCAGATCCAGGCGTGAGGGGTCTAAAACGCGGTTAGGTTTGTCAGATTTGCTATTTTAAGTTCTAACTTCAGTTGTACATAATTGTTGTAATGTTTTACTTTTTTATATTTAAAATTCTTTGAGGCCCAGGGAGAGGGCTCATTCATACAGGTTCTGTGAAACGACGAAAGTCATCGCATCATTCTGTGTGTTAATTTCTCTTTTTCTTTCTACCGATACTTCACACAATCAATCTGAACCCGGGACCTCCAGATAACATGTACAAGACCACCGTCCTAACATGCAACTTCCAGTTTAATATGTTTACTCTTTTATCTATATTGTGCTATTATACAATAATAAATATATAATTGATAAATATGTGAATTAATCAGTACACACATGACAAGCCGAGTACATGTTGTAATCAATACTCATTTATTCGAAGTTCAGAATATTATGCATGTGACACACTCTCTAGATAAAAGTGTCCATATATTAAACTAAAAGTTGCATGTTAAACTATTTAGGATTATTTTAGTTCTAATGTTTATATGTATGTTAGTCCTATTTCAATGGAATGACACTAACGGCTAGTAAAGGGGACCTACGTTATGAAGAAAGAAAAACATAAAGGTATACAGGGTAGTCGCATACAGATTTTTCTGGTATAAAAACTGAAAGGGTGTTCCGCGGAATAGTTTTGCCGCCTGCAGTGCCATGTGCTTTTTTAAAGTTACGAGCTTGGTCAGGTTGCATGCTAACGTTTCGTGAAAATGGGCATCATTATGGAAGACGAATGGCCTTGGACAATTACACCTTTTGTGGAAAGTGTCCCGGGACCTACTCCAAGTTCAATAACATAACTTTTGTTCTAGTGCAGGGTAGGGTTGAAACTTAACACGGTTATAGAGCTTGATGAGAGGAGGTTCTAATTTAGTTTAAAAGTGCAATCTTGACGACCGGATTTTGGTCTCCGTCGGCAAACGAGGCCGTGTACTCGGGTCGAACCAGCAACCGACGGTACACCTCACCTAAGGCTAGGCGAGGCACCAGGTACATATGCCAGGAAAACTCGGGTTCAGCAGCGCCAGGGCCTCGAACTTGGCTGTAAATCAGTTTAAAAGTGCAATCTTGACGACATGAGGCTGATCGCTGTCGGCAAACGAGGCAGGTAATCCGGTCGGACCAGACGCCGACGGTAGACCTGACCACTTGTTAGGCGAGGCACCCAGTGGCTATGTTGGGAAAACTCTGGGTCTGCAGGGCCATGGTTCGAACTTGGCTGTTATTCAATATAAAAGTGCAGGGTAGGGTTGAAACTTAACACGGTTATAGAGCTTGATGAGAGGAGGTTCTAATTTAGTTTAAAAGTGCAATCTTGACGACCGGATTTTGGTCTCTGTCGGCAAACGAGGCCGTGTACTCAGGTCGAACCAGCAACCGACGGTACACCTCACCTCAGGCTAGGCGAGGCACCAGGTACATATGCCAGGAAAACTCGGGTTCTGCAGCGCCAGGGCCTCGAACTTGGCTGTAAATCAGTTTAAAAGTGCAATCTTGACGACATGAGGCTGATCGCTGTCGGCAAACGAGGCAGGTAATCCGGTCGTACCAGACGCCGACGGTAGACCTGACCACTTGTTAGGCGAGGCACCCAGTGGCTATGTTGGGAAAACTCTGGGTCTGCAGGGCTATGGTTCGAACTTGGCTGTAATTCAATATAAAAGTGCAATTTTGACGACCGGAGGCTGGCCGCCGTCGGCAAACGAGGCCGAGTAATCGGGACAGACCCGCCGCCGACAGTACACCTGACCTCTGGCTAGGCGATACATCCGGTGGCTATAGATGCTACAAATGCTAGATGCTAATTTCCTTTAGATAAGATTGATAAATATGTAGATAACAGTAACACGTTTCTCGAGAGAAACAAATACGCATTTGCCGCGTAAAATATAATGGATATTAATAATAGGGCCTATGCGCTTAAATGTTATAAAAATATTCTAGTATCAAACTGCAAAATTAACGAAACGATTCAGTTTCTATAATTGTGCACATTAAATAATTATACTATTCATATGAATGGTACAAATATAGCAATGGGAAATTTTAATCATAGAAAATAGCATCTAACAAAATGAAATTGTTCATCACAAATATACAGCGACATTTAAGAACGATACTTCTCAAACCCTGGAACTCCTGTCGGTTTATAGAATTCATGTCCATTGACATTCAACGGACACAAAGGCAACGGAACAGCTCTTTCCACCCTGTCATGTCATGTTATCAAAATAAATCAATGGAACATATGAAAACAATTACGGAATAAAGTACATGATAAATTTCTTTAAATAGTGCATTAGTGAGTTAAAGTTAATTATCAATCGAATATTGAAAATAGATGATAAACAATTTGTAATTATTCAATGCAAGACTATAACATGTACCGCTCTTTAAACATGCGTTATCTAAAGAGGGCGCGCATTATAAAGCCATATTAACTAAACAGCGGGAATCATTAATGCTACTATGCGTATGTAATATAAGATAGCGAATAGCAGGCTACAGAGGTTGTGACTCCGTGTGGCTGAATGATTTGCAAAGACATATCTTACCTAAGTCTTATTAATACAGATGTCAGATAATAGATAATAATGATGGCAATTAATTATACCCGGGACCCTTATCACAGTGAAATATAAATGGCATTCTGTTTCTCGCATTCAGACTGTTAACTGGTTGTTCTTTTTGCAAATCGTAAAAATACAAGCTTGTTATTAGAACTTCTTAATATTTACTAGTATAACCGGGAATAAAACCCGACATAGCCGAGCTACGTCAGCTGAAGAGATGTAGCCATTCTGCCAAAGCAGGGCAGCGTGGCTCGCAAAAAAATAAACGTAATATTAAAAATTACTTAGAGTGTTTACGGCTGTTATAACCGGGAATTATCCCCGACAAAACCAGTCTACGTCCCATGAAGAGCTGTAATAATCCAGGAATAAACCCTTGGCCGTAGCAGTGTTGCAAAAGCATTAAAGCTTAAACGAGAAATATGTAATATCAAAGTATACTAGTATTCATGGACATTATTACATTTTAAGTAAGCTTATGCATGTAGGTTTTATAATGTACCTGCAATAAGTACATATGTATGCTGCTTCAACAGCAGTTTAATGTTATTAGCTGGGAATAAATCCCACTGATATAATATACTAAAACAAAATATTTTAATCTGTATATATACAGCAATATCAAGATTTTGAATAATAAATAAAATAGGTTAAATTTTAAACGAAACCACTTATTATAAAATGTGCACACATTAGTATATGATAAGCATGATAAGAAGACACACGTTTCATAATCTTCCAGGCTAACACAGACAATAATCAAGCAGTGTTGCAACGCAGTACACTATGTGACATAAGCCCAGAATTAATATATTTCTCCTCTTTTCTCTAAGTTATGCATGTAATTGTATAGCCACTTACAAAGATGATTATCACAAGTTCAATATCAGAAGCGTCTGTGCGATATTGATTTTCGCTGTCATTAGACATTAGACATGTTGTGTGTTAGATGAATCAGTATAATATTAGCATATATTTCATATAGATTTCATATCAGCAGCAACAGGTTGTAAAAAAATGGCCATGGCCTGAGCAATTTTGGAATGAATTAACACCTCTGCGCGATATATCGCGAGAAGACGAAATCTGGAGTCTGTGAAGTTGGCTATGAGATCTGAAAACGTAGATCGACATTCAAGACCGAGCTAGAAATGGTAATTGGGACAAAATACAAGGTTAAAAATGCAATTGAACTTGTACTTAAAGACACATTTCGAGCCTATTGTATTTGAGAGGGGGGGGGGGGGGGGGGGGGGTGGGGGTGGGATGCGGGGAGAGAATTTCTATAGGTAACTGTAAATCGCTGTTAGAAATACATTTGCACAAGGAAATTGAGATTATTAGTCTTTTGTCAAAGGATGAGGCCCTTCCCATAAAGAGTGTAAATTAATGTAGTAAAAATTATAACCGTTTTGCATTTTATGTGCACTTGTATATATGTTAAAACAACTATGTATAGATGGATTTTCTTAAAAGACCCGTGTTAACAATTAATAGTTTTTGTATTTATAGCACAATATACTCTATTATCAGTTACTTCTCTGCCATGTTTTAGTGAATCTCAAATGCAAGAAACTCATCGGGATTTCAAATTTCAAAAATCGTTGTCATCTGTCAGTGTTTTTGATCACCTGAGCCGAAGGCTCAATGTAATGTTTTAAAATCACTCTTCGTCCGTCGTCCGTCCGTTGTCTGTCCGTCGTCGTCGTTATCTTTTGCTTCTGGCGACTTTTTCTCAGAAACTGCTTGTCGGAATTCAACCAAATCTTATATGAATTCATTAAACTGGATTTTATAGTTGCATCAACAGCTAAGGTCATTTGGCGACATTCCAGCTTTTTATTGGTGGAGGAAGACCCTACATTTTTTCGTGCACGGGCGCGCACCTGAGTAGAAGCACCGACGTTCCGCAAGCAAGCTGGATATCTTGATACTCACATACTAAACGAATCGAACACACAGCGGTGAGGGACATGTGATTTTAAGTCTGAGAAAGTGAAGCATCATTATATGTTAGTTTGAATTGTGCACCTGAGGTCATAAATGCCCCCGCAATGGGGCTTATCAGTTTCATTTAACAAATCTTAAAAAATCTTCTGCAAAAATACAAGTGTAGATAGTGGTTACCAAATCCGTATGGAGTAACCTCATATGGGGCCATAGGTGGAACTAATATTACTATATGGTGTAGTAAAATTATCACTTCTAGTTCGTGTGTTGTTGTTTGTTTTCTGATATTAATAATAACAATAAGAGAATCGGTAGAACCGTATATGCATCCCGAAAGTTACGCAGAAAAAAATAATGTTTAGTGTGAGTGCTTCCTTATTCAAAATGAGTCCGTACGGAACTCTATTATGCTCCGGATAAGATTTTTCAAAAAAGGGAGATAATTAAAAAAAGTAGTGAAGCTTGAGTTATGGTTCCTATGAGCTGCACTCCGTCTCATTGTCCTAATCATTAACACGAACTTTAATCAAGCATATTTTCTGAGTTATGCTCCGGATAAAAACGTGTGACACACGGACGCACACACGGACGGACGGATAAAGCGGCGACTATATGCTCCCCCATAATTAACAATATAGTGTTTTTAGTTACAATATATTTTATATCAAAAACTAAGGTTATAGTAAATGAAAAGAAAAAAACTGATGGGGCCTCAATATAATGTCTCTGTGGTAATCAGTCAGCGAGAAGTAAGCAGTTAAAAAGCATGCTATCCATGATTTTTCAACGACTAAATTCAGTTGGGAAATGTGTCTTTAATATTGGGTCAACTGCTATTACTAACGTGTCTTCTCAAAAACTGCTTGCAATATACACTGATAATGTTCTAACTTGGAAAATAAATACAAATAATTTTTTTTCAAACAAAACTTGCTTCAAAAGTAGTGCTACTAAAGCGAATACAATTATATCTAACGCCAAATACTAAAAGAAACTGTTTTATGATTCGTATATAGCGTTAACATTTGACTACGAGTGCATTACATGGTCACAAAGTAACACATCAGAAGTTAACAGAATAACAAAACTTCAGAATAGAGCTGCCAGAATAATATTGCAAAAAAATCTTAAAAAAGATTCCCCGGAAATTTTTCAATATCTAAAATGGCTAACTTTCCAAAGAAGATGCAAATATTCCAATGGGATTATGGTATTCAGAACTTATTCCACTATCATTAAATAAAATCTATTGTTTAAGATCAAATGATAATAAATATATCGTAAATAAAAGACCAAAAACAATCTATTTAAAACGGACGTTTGTCCATTCGGTGGTTATTCCCGCAGACATTAAACGATTATCAAATTTAAAGTTCTTTAAATATCAATTCAAACAATATTTATTGAAAAATAACATGGTATGATATTTTGTCACAGCATCTATAATCATGAATGCATGTCGGTATATATTTGTTAACATTATTCATATCAGATACATGTATATATAAAAATGATATATATTGTAGCTATTATTTACCATGTTGTATTTAATACTTGTTATTGCTGGTTGTGTTGTTTTTAATGAATTACCTTAATAAAGAGATTATAAAGACCTACAAATAAACCCATAGCGAGATTTGAGTTCGGAATTCAAATTAATTATGCGGAATACAGACCTACAAATTAGACCATAGACAGCTCTGAGAATTAATTATGCCAAGTTCAGACCATCAACCAATAGCCTTATCTGAGATCGAGATTCAAAATAAATATGACAAATACAGACCTAGAAATGAACCCATAGCCAGCTCTGAGATCGGGATTCAAATTAAATATGACGAATACAGACCTAGAAATGAACCCATAGTCAGCTCTGAGATCGGGATTCAAAATAAATTTGCCAAATACAGACCTAAAAATTAACTCATAGCTAGCTCTGAGAACTGGAATCAAAAATAAATATGCCAATAGCCAGCTCTGAGATCGGGATTCAAATTAAATATGACGAATTCAGACCTAGAAATGAGTGTGGAGAGTGGGATAACAGTGAAAAATTACCACTTTGGGTGGGGGAGGGTGTGTTGGGGAGAAGGTGCTTGAGGGGCATAAAATATCTATTTTCCAGACAAATATCAGCCTAATATTACAAAGGCAGCATTTTAGTCCAAAGATGAAAACAAATTCAGGGGATGCCCCCACCCTAAAAAAAACATTCTTGGGCACCTGAGTCATCCTCCCAGTCCCTCCTCCACTCGGTGCTTACATGCACTTTATGTTTTCATTTATAGGTCTGTATTTGGCATATTTATTTTGAATCCTGATATCAGAGCTGTCTATGGGCTCATTTCTAGGTCTGCATTTGGCATATTTAATTTGAATCCCGATCTCAGAGCTGGTTATTTGTACATGTCTAGGTATGCACTTGACTGAGCTTGATGGAGAAGCTTTGTGGTCAATTGGGATGTACCCACCAACATACTATGAAATATACATGTTCTTTGGGTTGGCCTACAGTACGTCGAGTTTGTTTTTGCTGTCGTCAAATATTAAAAATGGCCACTACACAACTCAAAGTTTACATAGAGTTATATAGGAAAATTAAAGCCGAAACCGCTTGAAGGTTTGTTATTGTTGACGTTAAAACAGTTCTGAACTGATTTTATTCTAGTGAAATATTATGGAACGCCAAAGACGACTTTGATGGTCATTTTCCATTATGATGTGGTCACTTGTCATTATGATGTGGTCATTTTTCATTATGATGTGGTCACTTTACATTATGATGTCGTTACTTTTAATTATGATGTGGTAAGTGTCTATTATGATGTGGTCACTTTTCATTATGATGTGGTAAGTGTCTATTATGATGTGGTCACTTTACATTATGATGTGGTCACTTTTCATTATGATGTGGTTACTTTGTATTATGATGTGGTCGCTTTACATTATGATGTGGTCACTTTACATTATGATGTGGTCTGTTTTAATTATGATGTGGTCACTTTTCATTATTATGTGGTAAGTGTCTATTATGATGTGGTCACTTTACATTATGTTGTGGTCACTTTTCATTATGATGTGGTTACTTTCCATTATGATGTGGTTACTTTGTATTAAGTTGTGGTCGCTTTTCATTATGATGTGGTAATTGTCTATTATGATGTGGTCACTTTACGTTATGATGTGGTCACTTTTCATTATGATGTGGTTACTTTCCATTATGATGTGGTTACTTTGTATTATGATGTGGTCGCTTTACATTATGATGTGGTCACTTTACATTATGATGTGGTCTGTTTTAATTATGATGTGGTCACTTTTCATTATTATGTGGTAAGTGTCTATTATGATGTGGTCACTTTACATTATGTTGTGGTCACTTTCATTATGATGTGGTTACTTTCCATTATGATGTGGTTACTTTGTATTAAGTTGTGGTCGCTTTTCATTATGATGTGGTAAGTGTCTATTATGATGTGGTCACTTTACATTATGATGTGGTCGCTTTTCATTATGATGTGGTTACTTTCCATTATGATGTGGTTACTTTGTATTATGATGTGGTCGCTTTACATTATGATGTGGTCACTTTACATTATGATGTGGTCTGTTTTAATTATGATGTGGTCACTTTTCATTATTATGTGGTAAGTGTCTATTATGATGTGGTCACTTTACATTATGTTGTGGTCACTTTTCATTATGATATGGTTACTTTCCATTATGATGTGGTTACTTTGTATTAAGTTGTGGTCGCTTTTCATTATGATGTGGTCACTTTACATTATTATGTGGTCTGTTTCAATTATGATGAGGTAAGTTTCTATTATGATGTGGTCACTTTACATTATGATTTGGTCGCTTTTCATTATGATGTGGTCACTTTACATTATGATGTGTCTGTTTTCATTATGATGTGTTAAGTTTCTATTATGATGTGGTATGTGTGGTCACGTGGTTTTTCTTTAATTAGCGCCATCTATTGACACTGCTTGCGGAATTCAAAATGGCGACAATGATAGAAATCCTAAATTATGTTAAAGTATCCGATGAAGCTCGTGTAAGATTTTTAGAAGAAGAGTATCTTTTCATGCGATTAACACATTGCAACAACAATTAACTATTTTACAGTGAGTTATTTGAAAAATTGTACTGCGGTGTCGAGGTACATAACCTATGGTTTAATTTCACCGTGTATAAATCGGCATAGTCTAAAACCTGGGATGGAATGGAATTAGAATGCCATTATGTATGAGATTTTGATTCCAATCGCATTCCATTCTGCTCTAAATTTTATGAGTATATATTGAAAGTTTGATGAAGAAATATGGAGAAATGAGAAAGTTATAGGCAACGTTAAGTTTTCGTATTAACCCATATAATGACCTTCAGTGTGACCTTAACCTTTTACATTTTAGTATGGTCATGTTGATGCGGTCATGACGAGTATATATTGAAAGTTTGATGAAGAAATGTGGAGAAATGAGATAATTATAGGCAAAGTTAAGTTTGCGTATTAACCCATATAATGACCTTTAGTGTGACTTGACCTTTACATTTTAGTATGGTCATGTTGATGTGGTCATGCTGAGTATATATGGAAAGTTTGATGAAGAAATATGGAGAAATGACAAAGTTAAAGCCAACGTTAAGTTTGTGACGAACTGACAGACTAACGGACGGACGGACGGACGGACAAAGTGATCCCTATGTATCGCATTTTCTTCGAAAAGGCGACACAAAAAGTACTACTTTGTTCCATATGATAATGTATGTTTAAGCTTAATTGGGCGTGGATAATGTTTTGAAACTTTCCTATGTCCATGAAAGACAGGCACATAAACAAATATATTTGTTTTCTAACTGAAACCATATACATTTAATACATTTTGTTTATTCCAATTAGGAATTGATGTAGTTGATCGTTTTCATATGCATGTCATTTTGTTTAGCCCAGCCATTCAAAAACCTACGAGCCCAATGACGCTAAACATAGAAAAATCTTGTAAAGGCCTATCCAACGATCTTATACTAGCTCTATATTTGTTTGTAGTATGGTATTGTATACTCAGTGCCCCTGTCCACGCGTGCTGTCTGTGCTCTAACTTCCATACATGTATTGGACGTAAAGCTCCGCCCCTTTATTGTTTGTACTGAATTGTTTGCATGACATTCATACAAGGCAATTTCACCGACCATACTATAATGCTATGATAATGTGCACCGACTTTGTTCGTTTGTGTATGCCATGTACATATGTCAATGTGTGCGTGCGCGCGCTCTCCCGTGTCTGTGCGTGCGTCCGTCAAACTCGTTTAATAAATTCAATAATAAACGGGCACTCATGTAAAATCCTCTATATGTCATCTCTTAGTTTTCCACTGGCAGTTCCGATACATGATTTATAGTTTTATAATTTCTATATTGTGTATGTGCAAAGGTTTCCTTCCTGTAATTGCGTTTTGGCTTTCTATTGCTTTATAAACATGAGAATATGGTCCTATAGAAATCACAGTACCCAAACGCAATGACATGGTAGACCCGCATAGTGGTGAAATGAAGACTGCGTTACCGACTTTGAACGGTCGGTAGGCAATAAGGCCAACAGGTTAAAGGAAGTACATCAGGATTGGTATTTGTTTTAGAATTGTTATACATTAGATATGTATTTAATTGATTAAAATAAAATAAATGAGCAATAAACCCCAAAACAAAATAGCAATTATCATATAAAATAAACAACCAAAAGATGGTATTTCCTAACTATAGTTACGTGCCAGGGATAGCTATATTTTAAACTTGGCGGTATATTTTTATTCAATGCTTTTCAAAAGGACTAACATGACGTATTGTAATTTATAATTAAATTAATTATTGCGTTTTATTATAAGAAACTGTTAATTTCCCATCTACATGTATATCATTTTCTGTTTTAAATTGGTAATTTTATAGCTTTTTTAAAATAGATTTAGCCACAAAGCCTGATCTACTCCCTTTAAGGTTAGCTTGTCTCGATTTTATGTGTAGTCAGTCATTGCTATAATCATGTCTTCAGCGCCCAAATTGAAAAGACAACGTAAACAACCCTAAATCGCCAACAATAAGACAGATCATATCCGTAGAAATTTACTAAATATAAACTAAGATTGTAATGTAAAGCTATATAAAATATACATAATTAGAAATACCTTTAATTTCCCATCTACATGTATATCATTTTCTGTTTTAAATTGGTAATTTTATAGCTTTTTAAAATAGATTTAGCCACAAAGCCTGATCTACTCCCTTTAAGGTTAGCTTGTCTCGATTTTATGTGTAGTCAGTCATTGCTATAATCATGTCTTCAGCGCCCAAATTGAAAAGACAACGTAAACAACCCTAAATCGCCAACAATAAGACAGATCATATCCGTAGAAATTAACTAAATATAAACTAAGATTGTGTTGTAAAGCTATATAAAATATACATAATTAGAAATACCTTAGGCTGTGATTTTTCAGTACGATTCATGATGATACTGAACAACCACTGCGGGGATACATGATGTATCCAGAATTGTACTGAACAACCACATCTGTCTCAATCAAAAAGAAAAACAATCTAGGGTTCGACTAGGAGACTTAACATAAGAAATGACTTTAATCCTGGCTAATACTTAGAGGTTATATATGTATTTAGAAAATTACAGATATATCACATTGAATTTTTGTTCCCATGCTTTCCTGATAATTAGATAATCAAATAGACCCTTAATAAGCCTATTTCACACTTTTTCATAGTGTCTTTCTTCCAGATTCGTTCCATATTTTATCATATACATGTGTCACAGACTAAAATATGGAATGGGAATTTAGAGCAGAATGGAATGCGATTGGAATCAAAATCTCATACCATAATGGCATTCTAATTCCATTCCATCCCAGGTTTTAGACTATGCCGATTTATACACGGTGAATTTAAACCATACGTTTTGCACCATGACACCGCAATACAATTTCTAAAATAGCTCGCTGTAAAATAGTTAATTGTTGTTGCAATGTGTTAATCGCATGAAAAGATACTCTTCTTCTAAAAATCTTACACGAGCTTCATCGGATACTTTAACATAATTTAGTTACTATCATTGTCGCCATTTTGAATTCCGCAAGCAGTGTCAATAGATGGCGCTATTTGAAGAAAAACCACGTGACCACACATACCACATCATAATAGAAACTTACCACATCATAATGAAAACAGACCACATCATAATGTAAAGTGACCACATCATAATGAAAAGCGACCACATCATAATGGAAAGTAACCACATCATAATGTAAAGTGACCACATCATAATAGAAACTTATCACATCATAATGTAAAGTGAGCACATCATAATGAAAAGCGACCACATCATAATGGAAAGTAACCACATCATAATGAAAAGTGACTACATCATAATGTAAAGTGACCACATCATAATAGAAACTTACCACATCATAACTAAAACAGACCACATCATAATGTAAAGTGACCACACCATAATGAAAAGCGACCACATCATAATACAAAGTAACCACATGATAATGAAAAGTAACCACATCATAATGAAAAGTGACCATATCAGAATGAAAATTGACCACATCATAATGAAAGTGACCACATCATAATAGAAACTTAACACATCATAATGTAAAGAGACCACATCATAATGGAAAGTGACCACATCATAATGAAAGTGACCACATCATAATGGAAAATGACCATCAAAGTCGTGTTTGGCGTTCCATAAAATATCATGTAGATGTTTCTAAAGTATATGCCTCTATCATGTTTATGTATATATCTCCTTAATATAGTATTGGCAGGACTGCTTCATCACGTGACATAGCAATATAAAAATGTCACAATGTTTCTTTACAGTTGATACATAATTCATTAAAGAGGGTCTCCCAGGGGTTTTGTGGAACAAGGGAACATGGCCATTTTTATTGGGGAACAAGGGAACATTGTCTGTTATTGGTAATCAGGGTTCAAACAAGGCCTGGATTTTAGGGAGAAGTGACTTCTCCCTCCAACGAAAATAGAGAGAAGTGACCAAAAAATAGGGAGAAGTGAGGGAGACACAATCTTTTAAATTAAGCAGGCAATCGGTTATTGTTAATTATTAACTGATATACATGTATAAACCCTATTGGTTATAACATTTTGGTTATTTAAGAGCATGATAGCTGTTTCAAATTAAATGTGTTTATTAATTTTATTCACACTCACAGGCACTCTTTACTTATATATATACTGTAACTCTAGAAGAAAGGATTGAGAGAAGAATTAATATAAATTTATCACATAATGTCCCTTTTTAGCAGTGTCGAACTGGCAATGTTCCCTTGTTCCAAATAACCCCTGGGAGACCCTCTTTAATGAATTATGTATGAACTGTAAAGAAAAAATGTGGCATTTTTATAATGCTATGTCACGTGATGAAGCAGTCCCGCCAATACTATATTAATGAGATATATACATGTACATAAACATGATAGAGGCATATACTTTAGAAACATCTACATGATATTTCACTAGAATAAAATAAGTTCAGAACCATTTGAACGTTAAAAATAAAAATCCTTCAAGCGGTTTCAGCTTTAATTTTTCTATAACTCTATGTACACCTTGAGTCACATGGTGGCCATGTTTAATATTTGACGACAACTAAAAACAAACTCTATAGAGGCCAACCCAAAGAACATGTATATCTCATTCTTATTATGTTGGTGGGTGAATACCCAATTGACCACAAAGCTTCTCCATAAAGCTATGGATGCCCCCGGCCTGATGTATATCTACAATTGGTAACAATTTGTTCAGAGTACTTAACGTTTGGGGGACTAAGTGACAAACTGTCCCCCATATTGGTGAACAAAGAGACACACTGTCTCCCAAATTTGAATAACTCAGGTACACACTGGAATTCTCATTTAATGATGCCCTCCCACTGAACCGTTTAAACGTTAAAAACAATCCTTCAAGCGGTTCAGCTTTCATTTTCCTATATACATGTACCTCCATGTGGCGTAGTGGCCTTTTTTAATATCTGACGACAACAAAAAACTCGATAGGCCAACCCAAGGACATGTATATTTGATTATGTTGGTGGGTGAATATCCAATTAACATGTTGCCAGTTGTCAATCATTTATCCAATTCAATCAAACCAAAACGATATCTCGGATAAACAACAGCATGTGTCACTGTATAATAAAACACATGCAACTATGTTATAACATATTGTCAATATACTCCGACATCAACACTAGGGCGGAGATATCCAAGTACTGGCGACCTGTCAATTAACATGTCCCCAGTTGTCCTGTCGCTTGATGAAGAGGATAAGGTGTAAAGTAAATTTTTCAAAGTGTCCAGTTTCTTTTGCAATTGAGTATATATATTAGACACATGCTTGGAACTAAATATGGAATAAACTGTTCCACAAGATAATTACATACAAATATAATACTCATGATTTTTAAAAGTTATGAGTATTTGTCGTAAGTTGATGAGTTATGATACTCACAATTTTACAAAAATAAGGGTTTTTGTAAAAAAAAGTATGAGTAATATACTCAAAAACTCAGCTTATCTACAGCTCTGGAAGCTTTGTGGTCAATAAACATGACGCCAGATATCTCAGCCCTGTTGTTGATGTCGGAGTATATCGACAATAGGTTTTATTATAATACATTTGCACATGCTTTATTATACTCAGTCTGTTGTACATGCTATTGTTATAAAGGTTGGTTTTTAGTAAATAAAAGGTTTTTAGGTTTTTAGTTCTCACTTCATCTCAGGGTTCTAAATAACTTTGGTGGTTGAACAGGCCTTTTTGAAAAGGTAACAGGCCTAGGCGGGGGATACGGGGGTTCTCCATTGATTTTTTTTTGAAATTGAGCGCGTCATTTCCTGCATTTTGGGCTATTTTGAATGCCTTTTAAATCACACTTTAAAGTGCAATTTTATAAGCAATATTCCTCTATATGCAGATACAAGTACTGCAGTGCAGTATCTGTATCTGTATTTAGAGGTAGTGCAGTATCTTGACAATTATATTTATTTACCAAACTTCAACAACACATATCCACATAACTACAAAAGTCAACAACAAATACTTACCATTATCTTTACAAAGTTCAATAACACATACTATCCCAGGGTTTTTTTTGGCTGTTTTTATAGCCGAAATTCGGTCATATTTCCAATGCCAAAACATATTTTTTTTTCCAAATTAAGAGGAAAAAAATCCCAATTTAATATATATATAAGTGTGCCAATCCAGTGATTGGGGTTCAAAAGCTTTTAAATGCTTCTGTTTATCTTGGTGTACAAAAAACAGTATTAAAGATATAATTATGAATGGAATGCTTTATTTTATATTTTTCCGAATTTTATTAAAAATCGCGCTAAAATTCCCAATTTTATGAAAAATAGCGCTAAAATTCCCAATTCAAGGGGTACGGGTCATGTTCCCAAAATCATGAAAAAAAGCCCTGTATCCATGTCACTGTCCTCTTTTTTTTTGAACGATTTTGAACCGACCCAAATGCCATTTGTAGCGGTCATTTCGGCCGGCGGCCGGTTCTTATTGTGAACCCTGCGTCTCAGAAATGCTGCATGCTTACCAGACCATTATAGGTTCCACTTTGGGAGTAGATCTTATGGATCCCACAATGGTCTGACAAAGGCAACAACATTCTGAAAAACCCAAGATGGCATGAAGTAGTATTACATACATAACTGTCAATTTCTAATAGCTTCAATCATTTGATTCTGATTAATGTAATGCAGAATGGATCATTTATTCAGTAACTAACAAATAGAAAGAAACAAAAAAGCTTTCAAGAGAAAATTACAGGCTTTTAAAGGGACACTGTCCGTAAGTAAGCAGATATTGAGCATAACCAAATAACTGTCTGACTTTTATTCAGTGAAATGTATACATGAAAACATGAGCATAGATTCTAAGAACTCTGTTGTAATACATTTGTGAGTTTTAATAAAAAGAACTTTTTTAATTATTATTTGTAAAAAAAGTGGGACACACAATATTTACCTTTTCTGCGATCACGTGACTTCCATTAGCGCATTAGGTTTTCACCATAGTATGTATTGCGTAATATGTATAGCCCACTTAGCTCAGCTGGCAGCGATGTCGACTACTTCACGATCACTATTATTACTGTGAGTGTAATTTTAGATTGGGCTGCGAGTTCAAACGCACAAAGTGTTTTTTCTTTTTTTTGTACCGTGGTTGAATTCCGTCAATCTTGCTTTTAATTAGTAAATATTCAATAATGTTTAGTTTGTAATGTTTACGAACATAATTAGTGTGTGTTTTATAAACTAAATGTTACGGACATTGTCCCTTTAAAGGTTTTTCAGACAAAATAAAGGTTTTAAAGGATTTCACTAGGAGGCCTGCAATTGTGAGCAAATATATCATTCAAGTACAGACAGTATTCAACTTATTCAGACATCTACAAACACGGTTTCTTCCCCAGGACATTACCCATGTTGATTGCTTTAGAGCAGCATTGACAAAACCTCAGTGAACCAGCAGTTTTCTCATGCGCAATTCCAACCCCTTGAATATAAGCCGGTATTGGTTACTTCAACGTAAACTAGATAAAGATACAGTTCAACGTACCCATGTAGATGTAGAGGCACATAGAAAATCCACAATGGCGGATGCTCTGTCATGGCTAGTAGATTGTGACGGAAGCATTGTCATATAGAAAACTTTCTCCTTTATGAATCAAGATTCCACGATGTAGCACACGGTTTGAAGGCTTCAAACTAGTAAACATCATTACGTCTTCGTCACTGTCTTATGACTGAAACAAGTTAAATTACCTTCACATTTTCAAGCAGCAGCGACACCGGATACGGAATTCTGATATATTCAGTCTTGATCATCTTGGACGCTTGATTTTCAATACAAACGTAGGAACAGTAAACAAACGTCTGTATGATCATATGATCAGCCGGTGCGCTTCGGATTTTTTCGCTGTAAAAGTCTTGCTGGCCTAAGGGAGTTAGCCCAATTAACCCATGGGAGTTAACTCAACAGTGAGATACTCTCTCGCATAGAATTTTCAGTTTTTTTGGGGACTCCAGAGAAAAATGAAATCTGAGCGAATGAGAACTTAATGCACTGTTTAAAGCGATGTCATTTGGGGGACCTAAAAATGTCCCCCAAATGTTTTTCAATAATTGTTAGTCCCCCATCCGTGGGTCTGACGCCGGCGGATGTCCCTCAAACAACGGTTCCGTGAGCCCCCCCCTCTCTCTCTCTCTCTCTCTCTCTCTCTCTCTCTCTCTCTCTCTCTCTCTCTCTCTCTCTCTCTCTCTCTCTGTATATATATATTTATATACTTAAAGTCACCAGGATACTGGGTCTCTCAATTTGAACACATTTATTGCGACCACCATGAAATAGTGTGTATATATGTGTTTGGTATTTTTTTATGAATTAAGTACACCTGCGGGTACTTATGTATCCCTATATAGTCGTAACTTAACGGATAATTCAACTGTTAACGCCTTTTATTCTCAAACGATAATGCTGGGTCTGACCCAACATTTTTGCTGGGTCTTGTTAATATATATATATATATACCGCATCACTAGTTTATTGGGTCATTGTGAATTTCCCAATGTATTGGGTCCTGAACTCTGACCTGAACTCTGATTGGATAAACAGTATATATACACACTTAGCAAACTATCAAGGCGAGATAACCCCTACTCAGGGTCCCAATAAACGTGTAAAATAAATTATGTGCGAGAGGCCTAATTAGGAAAATGTAGTTCTGTTGAACATGCATGTATTATTGGGTCGTTGAATAATTAGGCCAATACCCAACAGGCAGATTGAGGACCCAAAAGCATGGTAAGGACCCAATATATCGAGTGTAAAAATCATGTTTGACCAAATAAACTGGTGTGGGTGCAATGATTTCTATAGGACCATAATAAATTAAATGATTGTTCTATTTTTCATGAATTGAAAATCTAATTTCTATTCAAGAGGAAGGACCTGCAGTTGTAGTGATGGTGCTGTAATAAGCCATATGTTAAATTCCCTTACTTGTGAGCATGCTTAGACTATATACTTAAGGAAACGCAACTATTTAGCTAAGTATATATGAAGTGTTATTTGTTCAAACACTCTTTTGTTAATTTACCAGTGATTGAAAATCGTCACCGATACCTTCACTATGGTTCCTTTTGAACATTATTCTTAAGCAAAGCATGAAAACAACATTTAACAGATGCTTCTGAGAACACGTGTCCGGCATATGTACTTGGGAACACATGCCACTTTTTGTCTTAATTTTGTCGCACGGGATCATTTATCAAGAATCCAGCGTTTTTTTGTCAAATTGTGTAAGGTTTTCTTCATGCCACGTTTAGGTAAAGAGGAGATTGAGACGCCCTCAGATAGCTGTTGAACCAGATTTCGCAGCGTATGGTTTATGTCCATCTGAGCGCGTATAAATGCACTATAACAAGACTATTGCAACGTCTGAGAGAGACTTATTGAGAAAGAACCGTCCTAATCAAGGACGTACAGGTCTTACGTCAGGTCAAGATGACGCGTACTTTCTCTCAAACACATATGTCAGCGCTTCCTCACGCCAGCAAAAACCACCGTGAACATAAGGGGCCCTTCAAACAACCAAATAAATGCCAGGTTAATTTCTTACCGAATACGTTGTCAGTATTATATGACGTAACGCTTGGTTTCGCTTATGAACGTTTATCTGACACTCAGATTCACACAAAGTTAGCGCAATATGAATATCAGAATGAAACAAGCAAGGTTTTACCCAAGCGTAAAATCGCTGCCGAGAGAAAAGGCATATATCTGGGTAGCAGCTGGATACAAAAAAATAAGATAATAATAGATCAAGTCACGGGTCTTAAAACAATATTGAAAACAAATATTGTCGCAGAGACATCAACACGCCACGACCGTTTATTTTTACCAGACACATTCTTCTCAATGTTTACTCTCAGCTCTTCCTACTAAACATTTTGAAATGGTGGTGAAGACAGGGTTACCGACTTGGAACGGTAAGTAGGTAATAAGGCCTACATGTTAGCTTGAATCGAATTTATGTATACACAATCCTCGCTATTATCCTGTCTTCAGCGCCCAAATGGACAATACAATTTAAACAAAACTACATCCCATCCAAAGGAATTCGCTAACAGTAAAGTCCACATCCTGAGAAACTAACCCACGAAACACTAAGATGTTGTTGTAAAGCTATATAAAGTATAAAACAAGCAAGATTTTACGCAAGCGTAAAATAGCTGCCGAGAGACAAGAAGTTAACTTAATAATATATAAAGTCACGGGTGTTAAACAATATTGAAAAAAAAAATATTGTCACGGAGACATAAACACGCCACGACCGTTTTTCTTACATTCTTCCTGATTGTTACCACCAGTTCTTCCTGACAAGCATTTTAAATCAATGTGGGCGACCTCGCTTCTTTCTGTTCAAATACCTTGAAATGCCTTACATATTCATAACAATTCACCATTGTAACACGACGTGCTAGAATTGCACATCAACACAGACATATAATTGTTCACATGTAAGGGATACGTGTGCGTTAGCGTCTGAATTACAACACATTTACACTTTCGCTGCTACCATGTGTAATTATAATATTGTGTTATCAAAGTGAAAAATGTAAAGGAACTGTTCATTGCTACCTGACCATTTGCAATAATGAAAACCAAAATAATGCTGAAATTTAAAAGGAAAAAAAAGGAAAAGTAAATTAGCTGGCTTGAACCCTGTCTTCCCCGGCACTAACACGACGCCTCAATCAACTGCGCTATAGAAGCTGATGAAACTTTTATTCCTAATATACATATACTAATTTCAGCATGCTACACTTTAGTAGACTGATTATGAAAACTTAAATATTTTCAGGCAGATGTTATTGAAGCCTTTAATGACACCTCTCGGTATCAGAATGACATGTTGAACATTGACAACCCTTTCTTTCCAACTAAGGTTAATAATATTTGTCCTAAAGAACTTCAGCTTAACAAAGCTAATATATCTTATAATAACGCTTCTTTTCTTGATTTAGATCTCTCGATTAAAAATGGTGAAATAATTAGCAAAATTTATGACAAGAGAGATGATTTTAATTTTGACATTGTTAATTATCCCCACTTGGATGGGGATGTTCCCCGAGCAAATTCTTATGGGCTGTATGTGTCACAGCTTATTCGTTTTTCAAGAGCTTGTACTCGAGTTGAGGACTTCAATATTCGTAATCTTTGTATAACTAAAAAGCTACTCAATCAGGGTTACCGTTGCCATAAACTTCGTAAAACCGTTGCAAAATTTTATTATCGTAACAAAAGTAATAAAAGTAATTAAGGACTCTTCTGCGACAAGGACTATCACAATCTGACTTCTATGGTGATGTGATTTATAAACTTCATAAGATTCTTGATCATGATCACTTTCGTACTATCTTTGTTGAACTTGTTAAAAAGATTGTTAAAAGAGGTTATGACCCTCTCATTTTGCAACGTACTGCATGCTTGGTGGTGGACCCTTTTACAGTTCGCCACTATGCTTTCCTCTTTTATTGTACGATGACCGGACAGTATGTGGATCCTATGATGACGCCTACCTAAAACCTATTGGGACGGTGGCGTTTGATGTGTGTCTATGATCTTTCTTGTCGTGCTGGCGATGAGGGTTTGAGCCCTGTACAAGACAACAATTGTTAAAGCTTAATTGTGCAAATATGCATGCATGAATTTAATAAGGAATAAATCTGATTGGTTCCTACAACTCTTCACATGAGCACTTTATTATAGAAATCAAATTACAATACCGAATATAAATGGAAAAATGGAAAAAATAATTGACAAAAAAGATAATATCAATCTAACATCAAAACAAAACAAAACAAATATGAATGAAATAATACTGAAAATATAAATAGCAACATTTATGTTATGCTTTCCTGTAAATTATATTATTTAATTACCCATTTACTGTTCGCGACTATGACTTCCTTTTTGATTGTGCGATGACAGGGCAGACTGTTGACCCTATTATGACGTCTACAAAGATCCTCAATGGACGGTATCGTCTGATGCTTGTCTTAAACATTGTCTTGTTGTACACTAAGGCTTTTTTTATATTAATATATACATGATCATTTAATAATGTTTTACACATATATTGCCTATTATTGCTGCATTGTTTGTTCCATGACGGTAGCCCTATTGTCAAACATTTTATATCTGTCTTTCCTTTTATTCATCTATGCGCATTCTGTACATGCTTTTGGTTGACTATGTCCTTGAATGCTACATTTCCCGATCGACTTTTCCATCTACTTTTTCAGTAAAATAAAATTGATGTCTCACTCTTT
The DNA here is from genome assembly GCA_037043455.1 of Cyrtodaria siliqua. Classification (NCBI taxonomy): domain Eukaryota; kingdom Metazoa; phylum Mollusca; class Bivalvia; order Adapedonta; family Hiatellidae; genus Cyrtodaria; species Cyrtodaria siliqua. Next base: position 23,952 of record JAWPHD010003243.1, on the reverse strand, counting down.
CAAACAGTGAAATTACCATAAAGAATTGTCACTGTTTTAAGAACTACCATTTTCTATAGTGGTTACCTCCCATCACTAAGTTGTTATTCTTACCTCCCTTTGCTGATAGTTGCAAGTTTGCCGTGATAACAATAGTGGTCTCTTTTTGACTTGTTTTATCATTATCAATCTCTCAATAAATAAATTAAATAATTGATTCATTTTTTTCGGCGTTATGCGCTATTGAACGCCGGTAGAGAATGTCAAATTCCTGAGATGTTTATTATTTTGTATGTGTTTCTTTAGTTAGTTTCTCAGGATGTGGACTTTATTGTTAGAGAATTCCTTTTGATGGGATGTAGTTTTGTTTACACTGTTTTGTCTATTTGGGCGTTGAGGACAGGATAATAGCGAGGATTGTGCGCATATAAAATCGATTCAAGCTAACCAGTAGGCCTTATTGCCTATTGACCGTTCCAAGTCGGTAACCCTGTCTTCACCACCCTTTCTGTTGTTTTTTTGTCTCTTTCATTGTATTGTCAAGTCATTGTTTGCAGTACAGTGTGGACCTACGATGCCATTGCGCTCGGACGCTGTGGTGTCTATAGGACCCTATATCTCATTTTATCATAAGCGCTAACACGTTTCATGGAATGTGCCACTGTCTCATTGCGTTTGATCAAAAGCATTGTGGACAATTTCAGACTACTCACCCTACTCGATTAAAAACTAATATCTTAAATAAACCTCATCAGAACTCTAAATAAACGCTCTTACATAAGCAATAAATGATTACACTTTTAATCACATTTATGACGAATTCAGGCTACCGTTACCATAAACTTAGGACTATCACAAACTGACTTATATGGTGACGTGATTTACAAACTTCGTAAGATCCTTAGTCATGCTCACGTTCATTCTATCTTTGTTAAACGTGTTAAAAGGTTTATCAAAAGAGGTTATGACCCTATCATTTTGCAAAGTACTGCATGCTTGGTGGTGAACCCATTTACATTTTGGCACTACGCTTTCCTCTTTAATTGTGCGATGACCGGACAGGCTCTGGATCCTATGATGACGTCTGCCTAAAGTCCAAAAGGACGGTGACGTTTGATGTTTGTCTGCAATCTTGTCTTATCGTGCCCTCAATGGTTTATTCTCTTGTTGCTGTGGCTTCTGCCAAGTCATTGGGTACCTTCATTGTGGCATTCTAGGCTATTGTTTTCTTGTATTTATATATACACGAGCATCTTTGTGTTTTACTTATATTGCCTATTAATGCTGCCTTGTTGGTTAGAGAATAGTTCATGGCGGGGATTTCTTTATTTACACTGTACCGTTTAATGGGATGACAGTAGGGTAAGTGTGAAGTTTGGTGCACCCTAGAACCTGGTTTAAACCCCTCCCACATCCCCCCCCCCCGCCAAGAGGCCTGTTTTGTCGCTGACCGTTCCAAGGCGGTAGCCCTATTAACAAGAAATATAAAAAGATCGGACAGGGACAGTAGCATTCAAGGAGGACAGTCAACCACGAAACACAGAAACAAACACGCAAACAGTCAAACAAGAAGGCAAAAGCAATAATAAATGCAAACGACATCACAAACACAAAAGGGTTGACAATAGGGCTACCGCCTTGGAACGGTTAGTGGCAAAGTAGGCCACTGGGGTTTAAACTGGTTTTAGGGTGCTCCAAACCTCACACTTATCCTACTGTCATCCCATTAAAACAGGACTGTGTAAATAAAGAAATCCCCGCCATGATCTACCATTTTTGTGTTTGTGACGTAATATGCCTTTATTCCTTATTAACATAGTCATTCATGTTTGTCGTTTTGCGTGTTTTTGGGTTTACTGTGTTCTATGAAAGCTGCATTTCCTGTTGGACTTTTATACTTATTTTTAGATATATGAACATTAATCAACATACATATTTCACAATATTTGCGCTTATGACCTTACCGTGTGTAAACTTTCTTGAATGACCTGACTGCGCAAGATACGTACATTTTGTCCTTTAAACAATGCAAAATATGTCGTTATGTTTTAATTCGCTCTGTTCAAACAAACATAAAACATTTATTATCTATTCTCCAAAATAATTTTAAAAAACCTCAGGTTGTCAAATTATACCAATAAATGTTACATTCTAAAAGAATTAACAAACAATAGAAGGGTGTTAATTCGCACAGGCAAACATTTATTCGATTTATTAACAACATAATTCAATGGCGATGATTCCGGTTCCTGCTCTTTGAATATTGGAGATCCTGTCCAATGTACCTTATAACATATGAATTGAACACAGAGCTATAAAGCTCTCACTAAGAGCTAGAAGTTGAAACACTGCACGTTTAAACACTGTAGCTCTAGTTTTCACAGTTTATTGTCCGGAACTCATCACAGCCTATGTCCATCCTTCTTAAAACGGTACTACAAAATAACTAAAAATAACGATTGTTAATAACAATTCTTTGAATAATGTCTCGCTGCACTATATCGCACTGTTATTAATAATTCATCATGACACATAATATGGTTTTACTCGAAATATATTTTTTCGCTGTACTTTAACCAAATTTAACCCGTCGGTGCCGTTAAGCATTGTCTATGGTAATACTACGATTATTGTAACTTTATATTAAAGTTCTTAATGACGTAGATGGGTGGGTGGGAAAAGCGATTTTACTGTTTGCCTGTCGGATTCGAATGACAGAAAAGCATTTCGGCTCAGTACACGTCAGCGTATACTCGCTTTGCACGTGCAAACGAGTATATAGCGCCCTCTAGGAACCGGTTGAAACCTGTATGAACAGGTTCATTGTAACACGTCGAACTTTAAATTATTAAAGAGACACTTTCATAAATTATTATTTCAATTAATAAAAATGCTTTCTGGATTAAAACGTTGGTGTGAAATGGATAACAAATGATTATTCGTCACTTTAGGCAACTTATAAGTTTATAAAAGTAAGTGTATCAGTTTAAATAGACTGTATATGTTCTGAACAATAAAAAGTCAAACACGTATGCACGTCAAAGACGGCGCATATAATTGTTTTGTACTATATTACAAACTACCCTATATATGCCTAACGTTAAGCAAGGTAGCTTCTAGTATCATTTTTATGAAATCTCTGATATGACCCGTCCAAGGATTGAATCCACGACCTCCCGCATGCCAGGCGTGCTTATTATGTCAAAACAGAACTTTGTCAATATATATCCAAATATTGCCACACCCTATATCGTTAATGACAGTGCTGATTTTGTTTACAGATATGCGTTTCACACTATACTTACCAAGAACGAAGACATTATGTTGGGCGTTTATAGCAGCTATCATTATATCAGGATTAATAACTATTACGTACTGGAGGCAGAACATTTATCAAGGTAATTCAGGTGGTGCGGCCTTCAAAATGAAGTCAGAAAAAGCTATTCCAGCAATGCCAGTAACAAAACAGTCATACCAAAGAGAAGAAATGAATCCGCTTATTTCATTAACAAAACAACATTCTCAAAGAGAAGAAACGGTTCCAGCAATGGCTGTAATGAAACAGTTTGATCAGAAAACTGACATTGAAAGAGGCTATGAATGGAAAAGTGATGACTGTAAAGTTAACATGGAAAAGGAAAACGACCCGATATTTGAATACGTTTCAGCTGCTGCGAAAATCATGAATGCCATTACTTCCAGCCATGGCGTATATTGGTTTGGATGGGGTCTGTCAACGATAGCATTGCTTCGCACTGGTGCCGTTTATGGAAAACATGGTAAACATATTGCTTCCGACATACATTATTTTAATGAAAAATCAGAAAATTTAGATTTAAATTTCGATGTGTATCTTGCTGCTGATAATCCAGATAAAATCCATAAAGTTTGGAGGGACTTAGCTTTATTGACAACACATTTCTCTAAACTTTTAAAATGTCCAGTCAACAATCCAGAAGGTGTACAAGACGGATGTTCAGTAATGACGGTATCTGATAAAAATGGTGTGTTATCAAAGTTTCGATTTACAACATGGGGACCAGCAATTTACAACGAAGAAAAAAATGAATTATTGATGACAAACAGCAACCTTCATGTCAACCATGTGTTCCGATTGTCTCGTATTTTACCAGTGGCATATGCGTCTTACTATGGACTGCCCATACCAGTGCCGAATGATCCAGTGTTCGCCTTTTCACATATCATTCCAATGAAGGGTACCCCGGCATCGGAAGAAAAACGATATGTTTTTGGTCAAGGTTGTGTGCACTTGGGATTTCCCTTAATAACGCCAGAGTATAAGGAGAATGACGAGTACAAATTACACCTACGAGATTTAATACCGACAAATGAAGATTTGCGGGAAATAGAAAACTGTGGACGACGCCTTCAAGAACAACAGTTTAAGACATTTCATAGTTTATGCAGTTTAAACCAATCTAACACAATCTTCGTTCCACTTGATGTTATTTTGGATACGATTTCATCAAATGCAGTCGTTTATTTTGAGGATTTCCCAAATGTAGTCATTCTACAGCATGGAAATGGACAGTACCATTTAAAATATGCACAAGGTATGAAACAAAACCCTCTTTCTTGGTCACAGTATGGACAGGACAGGTATATTGATCGACTCTTGAATGAAAGACGAAATGGGTTTTTCGTAGAAATCGGTGGATATGATGGCGAAACGTTTTCTAACACATTGTTTTTTGAAAAGGAAAGAAACTGGACTGGTTTATTGGTCGAAGCAAATCCCTACAAGTACGAATCGCTGCAAGGCAAGGATCGCAGATGTTATATGGCAAATGCGTGTATAAGTAATGACATCAATGAAATGGATTTTTACATTGCTGATGGTTTAACTAGCGGGAAAAATGTCACAACAAGCAGTCACTGGAAACGATTGCAAAATATATTTAACGAAAACGCACACAACAGAAGTCAAAATCATATAGGCGAGACTGTGACTGTATATTGCAAACCTCTGCAAACCATTATGGATACAATTGGAACTCGGCATATTGATTATTTCTCTCTTGACGTAGAAGGAGGTGAATTAATTATACTGAACTCAATCGAATGGCACAAGCTAGATATAGACCTGTTCACCATCGAAACAGATCAACACCGTGACGAAATTATAAATTTCATGATAACACACGGGTACAAAATGATAGCGCAATTAGTAGGTGACCATGTGTTCCAGAAAAATGCAGCTTCCAATTATTCGACAAAGTTTAGTTAGGATTTAAATAGACACAAGGCGATAAACAATTTTTGCATCAATAATATATTTAAAACTATGGTAGAACAACGAAGAAAGCCTGAACACATTCATATTTTATAATGTGTTATTTAATTTTATGCAGTCAGTTTTAAAGTCAACATGATGCCGGATTAATATTTCAAGATTTAATTTGTATGGTTGAATATACTTCAAGACTGCCGTGTGTTCCTTTAACTTATTATGGAACTCCGTCATATATGTGACACGAAAACAGTCATAAATAAAGCATAAAATGTCAATAATAACTGTATGACATATGTAAATTTGTCTTAAGACGAAAACTATTAAAAAAAAGTTTACAAGTAGAACATGAAATGTAGCTTTTACAGAAAAGAGCCAACGAAAAACACGCCTTGAAACAAACAACACATACAATGTTAATAAGAAGCAAAGCATGTGTTATCACAGAAATAAATAGGCTGACAATAAGGCTACCACCTTGCAACGGACAGTGGCAAAAACGACGATGTTGGGTTTAGACCAGATTCTAGGGGGCAACAAACGTCACTATTATCCTATTTTTATCCCAACAAAATTTGACAATGTTAATAAAGAAATTCACGTCAGGTTATATTCTCTAACAAGCAAGGCAGCATTAATAGGCTTCTAATATCATTCGACATGTACATCAATCAGAAGGAATCAACCAGAATGGATCATCTTGAACTACTAAATACAGTCAGAATAAATTTCAGGGTGATTGTAAGAATATAAATGTGAGGATATTACCTAAAATGGTTTAACCAAAATAAAATGTTTCAAATAATGATAAATATTTATGGTGTCGGAACGTAACGTATGATATACCCTGCAAACAAAAATGTTTAACTGTACACAATCACAGTGATTCGGTCCTGATTTGCATCAATAATACATAAGTGTATTGATGGTAAATAAGCCATGCTGGCTTTATTGCACTCCCAGAAGTCATTTTATATGATAAACTCGTTTAAGATCATTTAGTTCAATATTGAATCAAATGAATTAAATCAATATCAGAAAATATGTAGACTATTCGACACACTTATTAATCTAAAGCTCAGACGTTTGAGGGGGGGGGGGTGCGGGGGTGATGGGGGGTGGGCGGGGAATTCACGAGGCTAAAGATATTAAAAGTATCCATACAAGTTTTACGGAAGAATTTTAGGAGCTAATATTGATTCTCTGTTGTTTTCTATGAATCTCACAAGTTGATATACTGAATTAGGTAGTGTACCTCCCATTAAAACGCTAATCATGCTTTTGTGTATTTTTCTATCAATCTCAAAAGTTTATACGCTGAATTAAGTAGTGTACCTCCCATTAAAAAGCTATGCATGCGTCTCTGTGGATTTTCTATCAATCTCACAAGTTCATACGCTGAATTAGTAGGGTACCTCCTTTTAAAAAGCTAATAATGCGTCTTTGCAGTTTTTCTATCAATCTCACAAGTCTAAACCCTGAATTAGGTAGTGTACCTGCCATTAAAACAAACGGTAATAATGCATATCTGTAGTTTTCAATCAATCGCGTAAGTATATATGCTGAACTAGGCAGTGTACCTCCCATTTAAAAGGTAATCATGCGGCTCTGTAGATTTTCTATCAATCTCACAAGTTCATACGCTGAATTAGGTAGTGTACATTCCATTAATACGTCAATAATGCGTCTCTCTAGTTTTTCTATCAATCGCATAAGTTTAAATCCTGAATTAAGTAGTCTACCTCCAATTAAAAAGCTAATAATGCGTCTCTGTAGTTTTCAATCAATTTCACAAGTATATTTGCTGAATTAGGTAGTGTACCTTCCATTAAAAAGCTAATAATGCGTCGCTGTTGTAGTTTTTCTGTCAATCTCGCAATTTTTTATTCTGAATTAGGTAGTGTACCTCAGATTAAAAAGTTTAGCATGCGTCTCTGTAAAAAATTCTATCAATCTCACAAGTTTATACGCTGAATTAGGTAGTGTACCTGCCATTACAAACTAATCATGCTTCTTTGTAGTGTTTCTATCAATCTCACAAGTATAAACGCTAAATTAGGTAGTGTACCGGCCATTACATAGCTAAACATGCGTATCTATAGTTGTTCTATCATTTTCACAAAGTTTATAAGCTGAATTAGGCAAGTGTACCTCCCATTAAAACGCTAATAATGCATCTCTGTAGTTTTCTATCAATCACATGAGTAAATATGCCGAATTAGATTAAATATTGCTGAATTAGGCAAGTGTACCTCCCATTAAAAGTCTAATAATGCGTCTCTGTAGCTTTTCTATCAATCTCACAAGTTTAAACCCTGAGGTAGGTAGCGTACCTCCTGTAGTTTTCAATCAATCTAACACGTATATAATTATGCTAAATTAGGTAGTGTATCTTCCATTTAAAAGGTAATAATGCGTCTCTGTAGTTTTTCTATCAATCTCACAAGGTTAAACGCTGAATTAGGTTGTGTACCTCCCATTAAAAAACTAATAATGCGTATCTGTAGTTTGCAATCAACCTCACAAGTATATATACTGAATTAGGTAGTGTATCTCCCATGAAAAACTAAAAATGCGTCGTTATAGCTTTTCTATCAATATTACAAATGTTTACGCTGAAATAAATTGTATACCTCCCATTAAAACGTTAATAATTCTTCTGTGTAATTGTTCAATCAATCTCACAAGTTTATACGCGGAATTAGGTAGAGTACCTTACATTAAAATGCTAATAATGCATCTGTGTAGTTTTCTAACAATCTCTCAAGTATATATATATGCTAAATAAGGTTTTGTACCTCCTATTAAAAAGCTAATAATGCGTCACTGTAGCTTTTCTATCAATCTCAAAGGTTCATACGCCAAATTAGATGGTGTAACACCGATTAAAAGCCAATAATGCGTCTCTGTAGTTTTTCTATCAATCTCACAAGTTTAAACCTGAGGTAGGTGGTGTACATCTCGATAAAACAATCGCTAATAATGCATTGCTGTAGTTTTCAATCAATCTCACTGGTATATATGCTGAATTAAGTAGTGAACCTCTCATTAAAACAAACGCTAATAATGCATTGCTGTAGTTTTCAATCAATCTAACATGTATTTATGATGAATTTAGTAGTGTACCTCCCATTCAAAAGAGCTATCCAGCTAGCTTGCGGAACGTCGGTGGTTCTACCCAGGTGCCCGCCCGTGCACGAAAATTGCCCGGAGGGGCACCTGGGGTCTTCCTCCACCAGTGGAAGCTGGAAAGTCGCCATTTTCTATCAATCTTACAAGTTTATATGCATTATTAGGTAATGTACTTCCCATTACAACGCTAAAAATGCATCTCTTTAGTTTTCAATCAATCTAACAAGTATATAATTATGCTAAATTAGGTGGTGTACCTTCCATTAAAAAGGTAATAATGCGTCTCTGTAGTTTTTCTATCAATCTCACAAGTTCAAATGCTGAATTAGGTAGTGTACCTCCCATTAGAAAAATATAATGCGTCTCTGTAGTTTTAAATAAATCTCACAAGTATATATACTGAATAAGGTAGTGTACCTCCGATTTAAAAGCTAATAATGCGTGCCTGTAGTTTTTCTTTCAATGTTACAAATGTTTACGCAGAACAAAATTGTATACTTCCCATCAAAGCGTTAATAATTCTTCTGTGTAGTTTTTTCAATCAATCTCACAAGTTTGTACACTGAATTAGGTAGTGTACCTGCCATTACAAAGCTTATAATGCGTCTCTGTAGTTTTTCTATCAATCTCACAAGTTAGATAGTGTACCTCCCATTAAAACGCTTATAATGCGTCTCTGTAATTTTCTATCAATCTCACAATTTTATTTGCTGAAATAGGTGGAGTACCTTACATTAAAAAGTCTGTAATTTCTATCATTCTCTCAAGTATATATGCTACATAACGTAGTGTACCTCCCATCAAAACGCTAATAATGCGTCACTTTTAAACCCAGCTAAACGAAGTTTATAGTGGTATACTGGTTTCACGTTAGCGTCTGTCCGTCTCTCCGTCTGTCCGTTTGTCTGTAGATGCAACAATGTCCACACCATAACTCCTTTCCCCTAAAGAAAAATTCTTGATTCTTCTTGGGTTGACTGCATTTGATGAGAGGATGAGCCCTGTCCTGTCAATTTTGAGGTCAGTAGGTCAAAGGTCAAGGTCACAGAGACGCAATAATGAAAAGAAAATCCGCTCCATAACTCTTCTCCCCCTGAAGCACATCTCATAAAACTTCCTAGGTGAACTGCCTGTGGTGAGGGGATGACTCATATTGATCTTGATGTCAGTAGGTTGAAGGTCAAGGTCACCGAGACTCGATAATGAATAACATATTCCGCTCCATAACTCATCTCCACGGGAAGCAAATGTGATGAGAGTTCATAGCCTAGGTAAATTGCTTACGGTAAGTGGATGACCCTGATGTTCTTGAGGTCAGTAGGTCTAAGGTCAATGCCATTAGGACCCGATAATGAAAAACAGTGTACGCTCCATAACTCCCCTCCCCCTGAAACAAATATCATGGAAATTCACAGGTGAACACCCTGTGGTGAGGGAATGATCCGTGTTTATGTAGAGGTCAGCTGGTCGAAGGTCACCGGGACACAAAAATGAAAAATATTTCTACTCTATAACTCCTCTACCCCTGAAGCAAATCTCATGAAACTTCATGAGTGGACTGTCTGTGCTAAGAGGTTGACCCGATTGATTTTGAGGTCATTGGGTCATATGTCAAGGTCACCGGGCCCGATAATGAAAAACCTTGTCCGCTCCGTAACTCCTCTCCCTCAGAAGCAAATCTCATGAAACTTCTAAGGTGGACTGCCTGTGTTGAGATAGTGTCTCCTTTTGATGTTTGGGTCAGTAGATCAAATTTCTAAGTCACCGGGACACGATTATGGAAAATCTTGTTTGCTCCATAACTCCTCTCCCGCTGAAGAAAATCTCATAAATCTTCATGCATGTAGGTAATTGCTTGAGGTGGGAGGATGACTCCTGTTTATTTTAAGGACAGTAGGTCAAAGGTCAAGGTCAACGGGACACGATAATGAAAATCATTGTCCGCTCCATAACTCCTCTCGCCCTAAAGCAAATCTCATGAAACTTCATGAGTGGACTATCTGTGCTACGAGGATGACACGAGTGATTTTGAAGTCATTGGGTCGTAGGTCAAGGTTACCGGGCCCGATACTGAAAAATAAATGTCCGCTCCGTAACTCCTCTCCGTCTGAAGCAAATCTCATGAAACTTCCAGGATGGACTACCTTTGGTGAGAAGATCACTCCTAATGATTTTCAGGTGTGTAGGTCAAAGGGCAAGGTCACCGAGACCCGTACATGACCAACTCAACTCCACCTAAAGCAAATATCAAGCGTCTATGCGGGTGGACGTCCAGTGATGAGAAGATGACGCGTTTTGATTTTGAGGATAGTATGTCAAAGGTTAAGGTCACAGGGATCCGATAATAAAAAGTCATCCATTCTGTAACTCATCTCCCCTAAAGCAAATCTCATGAAACATTGTGTGATGAGAGGGTGACCCCTATTGATTTTGAGGTCAGTAGGTCAAAGTTCAAGGTCACTGGTACCCGATAATGGTAACCTTTGTCCACTCCATAACTCCTCTCCGCCTGAAGCAGATCTCATGAATCTTCATAAGTAAACTGCCAGTGGTGAGAGGATGACCTCTCTTGATTTTGAAGACACGATAATTAAAACAAGTGTCCTGCTCATAACTTCTCTCTCCCTAAAGCAAATTTCAGGAAACTCCACAGGTGAACTGCCTGTGATTAGAGGATGACGCCTATTGATTCAGAGTTCAGTAGGTTAATGGTCAAGGTCACCGGGACCCGAATAAGGAAAACCTTATCCGCTCCATAACACCTCTCCCCATAAAGAAAATCTCATGAAACTTCGGAGATCATCTGCTCATGGTACTAGGATGACACCTTTTGATTATGAGGACAGTAGGTCAAAGGTCAAGATCACAGTTACCTGTAATGAAAACATTGTCTGCTCTCCCCATGAAGCAAAGCTCATGAAACTTCATAGGTGAACTGCCTGTGGTGCAAGTATGACCCTTTTGATTTAGAGGTCAGTAGATAAAAGGTCAAGGTCACCGGTACCGATAATAAAAACCTTTTTCGTTCGATAACTCTTTTATTCCTGAAGCAAACCTCATTAATCTTTAAAGGCGAACTGCCTGTGGTAAGAGGATGTTGTTTTGGATTTCAGTAGGCCTCAGGTCAATGTCAATGTCATCCTGATCCGATAATGGATAACATTGTCCGCTCCATAAATCCAATCCCACGAAACAAATCTCATGAAATTTCATAGGTGAACTGCGTGTGATGAGAAGTTGACCTTAATTTTGGGATAATTAGGTCAAAGGTCAAGGTCAACGGACCCGATAATGAAAAACCTTGTCCGCTCCTCTCCCTCTGAAGCAAATCTCATGAAATTTCACAGGTGAACTACATGTTGTGAGAAATGACCCCTATTGATTTTGAGGTCAGTAGGTCAAAGGTCAAGGTAACCGGGACCCGATAATGAAAAACATTATCTGCTCCATAACTCCTATACTCATGAAGCACATCTCACGAATATTCACAGGAGATCTGCCTTTGGTGAGTGAAATACCTCTGTTGAGTTATAGGTCTGTAGATCGAAGGTCAAGGTCACCGGGACTTGATAACGAAGTACCTGTAACTCCGTAACTCAGCTCTCCCTGAAGCAAATATCATGAAACTTTATGTGTGGACTATCTGTGGTAAGAGGGTGACCCTAAAGATTTTGAGGTCAGTGGGTCATAGGCCAAGGTCACCGGGACCCGATAATGAAAAACCTGTCCGCTCCAATACTCCTCTCACTCTGAAGCAAATCTCATGAAACTTCATACGTGGACTGATTTTGTTCAGGTAATGACATCTTTTGATATTGAAATCAGTAGGTCAAAGGTCAAGATCACCGGGACCCGACCATGAAGAATCATTATCCACTCTGTAAATAAACTCTCCCTATAGCAAATTGTATGCACAATTCTGGGGAGGCTGCCTCTTTTAAGTATATGACCCGTGTTGATTTTGAGATCAGTAGGTCAAAGGTCAAGGTCACAGGGAACCGACCATGAAAAAAATCATCGTCCACTCTGTAACTAAACTCTCCCTAAAGCAAGTCTCATGAAACTTTGTGGGTAGGTAGTCTACCTCTTTTAAGTGGATGACCCGTGTTGACTTTGAGATCAGTAGGTCAAATGTCAAGGTCATTGGGACCCGACCATCAAAATCATTGTCCACTCTGTAACTAAACTCTCCCTAAAGCAAATCTCATGAAACTGTGTGCGTAGACTGCCTGTGTTAAGAAGATGGCCCAATTGATTTTGAGGTCAGTATGTCAAAAGGTCAAGGTCATCGGCATCCGATAATTAAAAGCATTGTCCGCTCCATAACTCCTTTCACCCTGAAGCAACTCTCATGAAACTACATAGGTGGACTGCCTGTGGTGATACGATAACTCCTGTTGATTTTGAGGTCAGTATGTCAAAGGTAAACGTCACCGGGACCGACCATGAACAATATTGTCCACTCTGTAACTAAACTCTCCCTAAAGCAATTCTCATGAAACTTTAAGGGTAGACTACCTGTGTTAAGAGGATGACCCTTGTTGATTTTGAGCAAGTATGTCAAAAGGCCAAGGTCAACGGCACCCGATAATGAAATATATTGTCCGCTCCATAACTATTTTGCCCTAAAGCAAATCTCATGAAACTTCAAAGGTGGACTGCCTGTGGTGAGCTTGTTGATTCTGGGGTCGGTATGTCAAAGGTAAAAGACACCGGGACCAACGATGAACAATCATGTCCACTCTGTAACTCAACTCCCCTGAAGCAAGTCTCATGAAACTTTGTGGGTAGACTGCCTGTGATGAGAGTATGTCCCCTCTTTATTAAGAGATCAGTAGGTAAAAGGTCAAAGGCAACGGGACCCGATAATGAAAAACGTTGTCCGCCCTATAACTCCTCTCCCACTAAAGCTAATTCATGAAACTTCATAGGTTAACTGCCTGTGGTAAGGGAATGACCCTCTTGATTAAGAGGTCAGTAGGTCAAAAGTCAAGGCCACCTGGACCCGATAATAAAAGCCTTGTCCGTTTTATAGCTCCACTCTCCCTGAGGCAAACCTCATTAATCGTCATAGGTGAACTGCCTGTGTGTGTGTGTGTGTCAATGATCCCTATTGATTTTGAGATCAGTAGGTCAAAGTCCAAGTTCATCGAGACCCGATAATGTAAAACCTTGCTCGCTCCAAAACTCCTCACCTTGCTAAACAAATCTCAAGAAACTTCAATGGCCAAATGCCTGTGGTGACAGGATCACTCCTATTGATTTTGAGGTCAATGGGTCATAGGTCAAAGTCACCGGGTCCTGATAATGACAAACAGTGTCGTTCTATAACTCCTCTCCCTGTATGCAAATCTCATGAAAATTTATGAGTTGACTGTGGGTAATAGGTCAAGGTCACCGGGACCCAATATTGAAAAATGTGTCTGCTCCATAACTCCTCTCCCTTCGAAGCAAATCTCATGAAACTTCAAAGGTGGCCTGTGGTGGTGAGATAATAAAGGCTTTATTTTGAGGTCAGTAGGTCAAAGGTCAAGGCCACCGAGACCCGACAATAAAAATCCTTGTTCATTCTGTAATTCAACTCCCCCTAAAGCAAATCTCATGATTCTTTGTGGGTGTCTGTGATGGGAGGATGACCGTATTGATTTTTGAGGTCAGGAGCTCAAAGGTCAATGTCACCGGCAACCGATAATAAAAAGCAAAACCTTGTCCGCTCCATAACTCCTCTCCCCCTGAAGCAAATCTGTCTATGGTAAGTGGATGACCCCTGTTGATTAAAAGTTCGGAGGTCAAAGGTCAAGGTCACCGAAACCCGCTTATTAAAAACCGTGTCCATTCCATAACGCCACTTTCCGTGAAATAACTCGCAGGAAAGGAACATCCAGACATATTCAACACAAAATTCTTTATTTTTTTATTTTTTTTTCTTCTATTTTTTTATTCATACATTTGCTTATCATGAAAATCCTATTCAACTCAATCTTTAATCAAATGGTATGGTGAGGAATGGGGATACTGGTAGCGGGTGTATATGTGCTGCTCTTCTAGTTCTATCACTCTCACAAGTATATATACTGAACTAGGTAGTGGTCCTCTTATTAAAACCTAATAATGCGTCTCTGTAGTTTTTCTATCAATCTTACAAGTATATTCGCTGAATAAGGTAGTGTATCGCCCAGTAAAAAGCATAAGTATATAAAATGTCTCAGAGTATTGTACGTGTATATAAAATGTTCCAGGGTATTATAGTAGCGTGTATATAAAATTTCCCAGAGTAGTGTAGTTGTATATAAAATGTTTCAGAGTATTGTAGTTATATATAAAATGGCCCAGAGTGTTATAGTAGCATGTATATAAAATGTGCCGAGCATTATAGTTGTGCAATATAAAATGTCCCTCAGTATTATAGTAGTGCAATATAAAATGTTACAGAGTATTGTAGTTGTATATAAAATGTCACAGAGTATTATAGTTGTATATAAAATGTTAAAGATAATTATAGTATATACAATGTCTCAGAGTATTATAGTTGTATATAAAATGTCAGAGAGTAATGTAGTTTTATATAAAATGTCCCAGAGTATTGTAGTTGTATATAAAATGTCCCAGAGTATTATAGTTGTATATTAAATGTCCCAGAGTATTACAGTTGTATATAAAATGTCAAGGAATATTGAAGTTGTATATAAAATGTTCCAGAGTATTATAGTTGTATATAAATCACCCAGTGTGTTATTGTTGTATACAAAATGTCCCAGAGTATTGTAGTTGTATATAAAATGTCCCAGAGTATTATAATAGCTTGTATATAAAATTGTCCAGAGTATTGTAGTTGTATATAAAATGTTCAAGAGTATTGTAGTTGTATATAAAATGTCCAAGAGTATTGTAGTTTTTTATAAAATCTCTCAGAGTATCAGAGTTGTATGTCACATGTCTCGGATTAGTGTAGTTGTATATAAAATATCTCAAGAGTATTGTATTGTAGTTGTATAACAAATGTATCAGAGTGTTATAGTTGTATACAAAATGTCCCAGATTAATATAGCAGCATGTATATAAAATGTCTCAGAGTATTGTAGTTGCATATAAAATCTCCCAGATTATTGTAGTTGTAGATAAAATGTCACAGAGTATTGTAGTGGTATATAAAATGTCCCAGAGAATTGTAGTTGTATATAACATGTCTCAGAGTATTATAATTGTATATAAAATGTCTCAGAGTAGTGTAGTTGTATATAAAATGTCTCAGAGTATTGTAGTTGTATATAAAATATCCTAGAGTATTATAGTTGTATATAAAATGTTCCAGAGTGTTATAGTAGTATATAAAATGTCTCAGAGTATTGTATTTGTATATACAATGACCCAGAGTATTATAGTAGAATGTATATAAAATGTCTCAGAGTAGTGTAGTTGTATATAAAATGTCTCAGAGTATTATAGTTGTATATAAAATGTCCCAGAGTAGTACAGTTGTATATAAAATGTCTCAGAGTATTGTATTTTTGTATACAATGACCCAGAGTATTATAGTAGAATGTATATAAACTGTCTCAGAGTATTATAGTTGTATATAAAATGTCCCAGAGTGTTGCAGGTGTATACAAAATTTCCAAGAGAATTATAGTAGCTGGTATATAAAATGCTCCAGAGTATTCTGGTTTTATATAAAATGTCCCAGAGTGTTGTAGTAGTATATAAAATGTCCCAAAGTATTATAGTTATATATAATATGTCCCACAGTAGTGCAGTTGTATATAAAATGTCCCAGATTATTATAGTTGTATATAAAATCTCCGACAGTATTATAGATGTATATACAATGTCCCAGGGTAATGTAGTTGTATATAAAATGTCCCAGATTATTTAAGTTGCATATAAAATGTCCCAGAGTATTATAGTTGTATATAAAATGTCTCAGAGTAATGTAGTTGTATATAAAATGTCCAAGAGTATTGTAGTTGTATATAAAATGTTCCAGAGTAATGTAGTTGTATATAAAATGTTCCAGAGTATTGTAGTTGTTTATAAATTATCGCAGAATATTGCAGTTGTCTATCAAATGTAACATAGTATTGTAGTTGTATATAAGATGTCACAGAGTTTTGTAAATGTACACAGAATGTCATAGAATATTGTAGTTGTATATAAAATGTCCCAGAGTATTATAGTAGATTGTATATAAAATGCTCCAGAGTATTGTATTTGTATATAAAATGTTCGAGAGTATTGTATTTGTATATAAAATGTCCCAGATAATTGTAGTTGTATATAAAATGTCTCAGAGTATTAGAGTTGTATATAAAATGTCTCAGAGTAGTGTAGTTGTATATAAAATGTCTCAGAGTATTGTACTTGTATATAAAATGTTCCAGACTATTATAGCTGTATATAAAATGTCCCAGAGTATTATAGTAGCGTGTATATAAAATGTCCCACAGTAGTGTAGTTGTATATAATATGTTTCAGATTATTGTAGTTATATATAAAATGTCCCAAAGTGTTATAGTAGCATGTATATAAAATGTCGTAGAGCATTATAATTATGCAATATAAAATGTCCCTCAGTATTATAGTTGTGCAATATAAAATGTTACAGAGTATTGTAGTTGTATATAAAATGTCACAGAGTATTATAGTTGTATATAAAATGTTAAAGATAATTATAGCATATACAATGTCTCAGAGTATTATAGGTGTATATAAAATGTCCAAGAGCAATGTAGTTATTTAAAAAATGTCCCAGGGTATTGTAGTTGTATATAAAATGTCCAAGAGTATTATAGTTGTATATTAAATGTCCCAGAGTAGTATAGTTGTATATAAAATGTCCCAGAGTATAACAGTTGTATATAACATGTCCCAGAGTATTGTAGTGGTATATAAAAGGTTCCGGAGTAATGTAGTTGTATATGAATGTCCCAGAGTATTATAATTGTGCAATATAAAACGTCCCAGAGTATTATAGTTGTGCAACTATATAATGTCACAGAGTATTGTAGTTGTATATAAATCACCAAGTGTGTTATTGTTGTATACAAAATGTCCCAGAGTATTGTAGTTGTATATAAAATGTCCCAGAGTATTATAATTGCTTGTATATAAAATGATCCAAAATATTGTAGTTGTATATAAAATGGCCTAGAGTATTATAGTTGTATATAAAATGTCCCAGAGTATTATAGTAGTGCAGTATAAAATGTCCCAGTGTATTGTGGTTGTATGTAAAATGTCTTAGAGTATTGTAGTTTGATATAAATGCTCCAGAGTATTATAGTTGTGTATAAAATGTCCCATAGTGTTGTAGATGAATGTAAAATGTCCCAGAGTATGGTAGTTGTATATAAAATGTCTCAGAGTATTATAATTGCATATAAAATGTCTCAGAGTAGTGTAGTTGTATATAAAATGTCTCAGAGTATTGTAGTTGTATATAAAATGTCCTAGAGTATTATAGTTGTATATAAAATGTCTCAGAGTATTATAGATGTATATACAATGTCCCAGAGTAGTATAGTTGTATATAAAATGTCTCAGCGTATTGTATTTGTATATACAATGACCCAGAGTATTATAGTAGAATGTATATAAAATGTCTTAGAGTATTATAGTTGTATATAAAATGTCCCAGAGTGTTGCAGGTGTATAAAAAAATTCCCAGAGAATTATAGTAGCTCGTATATAAAATGCTCTAGAGTATTGTAGTTGTATATAAAATATCCCAGAGTGTTGTAGTATTATATCAAATGTTCCAGAGTAATGTAGTTGTATATAAAATGTCCCAGATTATTATAATTGTATATAAAATCTCCCAGATTTTTTTTATAGATTTATATACAATGTCCCAGAGTAATGTAGCTGTATATAAAATGTCCCAGATTATTATAGTTGCATATAAAATGTCCCAGAGTATTATAGTTGTATATAAAATGTCCCAGAGTATTGTAGTTGTATATAAATTGTTCGAGAGTATTGTAGATGTATATAAAATGTCCCAGAGTATTATAGTTGTATATAAAATGTCCCAGAGTATAACAGTTGTATATAAAATATCCCAGAGTATTGTTGTGGTATATAAAAGGTCCCAGAGTAATGTAGTTGTATATGAATGTCCCAGAGTATTATAATTGTACAATATAAAACGTCCCAGAGTAATATAGTTGTGAAATACAAAATGTCCCAGAGTATTGTATTTGTATATACAATGACCCAGAGTATTATAGTAGAATGTATATAAAATGTCTCACCGTAGCGTAGTTGTATATAAAATGTCTCAGAGTATTATAGTTGTATATACAGTTTCCCAGAGTAGTATAGTTGTATATAAAATGTCTCAGAGTATTACAGTTGTATATAAAATGTCCCAGAGTGTTGCAGGTGTATACAAAATTTCCCAGAATATTGTAGTAGTATATAAAATGTCCCAAAGTATTATAGTTATATATAATATGTCCCACAGTAGTGCAGTTGTATATAAAATGTCCCAGATTATTATAATTGTATATAAAATCTCCCAGAGAATTATAGATTTATATACAATGTCCCAGAGTAATGGACTGTATATAAAAAGTCCCAGATTATAATAGTTGCATATAAAATGTCCCAGAGTATTATAGTTGTATATAAAATGTCCCAAAGTAACGTAGTTGTATATAAAATGTCCCAGAGTATTGTAGTTCTATCTAAAATGTCCAAAAGTATTATAGTTGTGCAATATAAAATGTCCCAGAGTATTATAGTTGTATATAAAATGTCAGAGAGTAATGTAGTTTTATATAAAATGTCCCAGAGTATTGTCGTTGTACATAAAATGTCCCAGAGTATTATAGTTGTATATTAAATGTCCCAGAGTATTATAGTTGTATATAAAATGTCAAGGAATATTGTAGTTGTATATAAAATGTTCCAGAGTATTATAGTTGTATATAAATCACCCAGTGTGTTATTGTTGTATACAAAATGTCCCAGAGTATTGTAGTTGTATATAAAATGTCCCAGAGTATTATAATAGCTTGTATATAAAATTATCCAGAGTATTGTAGTTGTATATAAAATGTTCAAGAGTATTGTAGTTGTATATAAAATGTCCAAGAGTATTGTAGTTTTTTATAAAATCTCTCAGAGTATCAGAGTTGTATGTCACATGTCTCGGATTAGTGTAGTTGTATATAAAATGTCTCAAGAGTATTGTATTGTAGTTGTATAACAAATGTACCAGAGTGTTATAGTTGTATACAAAATGTCCCAGATTAATATAGCAGCATGTATATAAAATGTCTCAGAGTATTGTAGTTGCATATAAAATCTCCCAGATTATTGTAGTTGTAGATAAAATGTCACAGAGTATTATAGATGTATATACAATGTCCCAGAGTAGTATAGTTGTATATAAAATGTCTCAGCGTATTGTATTTGTATATACAATGACCCAGAGTATTATAGTAGAATGTATATAAAATGTCTTAGAGTATTATAGTTGTATATAAAATGTCCCTGAGTGTTGCAGGTGTATAAAAAATTTCCCAGAGAATTATAGTAGCTCGTATATAAAATGCTCCAGAGTATTGTAGTTGTATATAAAATGTCCCAGAGTGTTGTAGTATCATATAAAATGTTCCAGAGTAATGTAGTTGTATATAAAATGTCCCAGATTATTATAATTGTATATAAAATCTCCCAGAGTATTATAGATTTATATACAATGTCCCAGAGTAATGTAGCTGTATATAAAATGTCCCAGATTATTATAGTTGCATATAAAATGTCCCAGAGTATTATAGTTGTATATAAAATGTCCGAGAGTAATGTAGTTGTATATAAAATGTTCCAGAGTAATGTAGTTGTATATAAAATGTCCAAGAGTATTGTAGTTGTTTATAAAATATCTCAGAGTATCAGAGTTGTATTTAACATGTCTCAGAGTAGTGTAGTTGTATATTAAATGTCTTAGAATATTGCAGTTGTGTATCAATTGTAACAGAGTATTGTAGTTGTATATAAGATGTCACAGAGTTTTTTAAATGCACACAGAATGTCATAGAATATTGTAGTTGTATATAAAAGTCCCAGAGTATTATAGTAGCTTGTATATAAAATGCTCCAGAGTATTGAATTTGTATATAAAATGTTCGGGAGTATTGTAGTTGTATATAAAATGTCTCAGAGTAGTGTAGTTGTATATAAAATGTCCAAGAGTAATGTAGTTATATATAAAATGTCCCAGAGTATTGTAGTTGTATATAAATTGTTCGAGAGTATTGTAGATGTATATAAAATGTCCCAGAGTATTATAGTTGTATATAAAATGTCCCAGAGTATAACTGTTGTATATAAAATGTCCCAGAGTATTGTTGTGGTATATAAAAGGTCCCAGAGTAATGTAGTTGTATATGAATGTCCCAGAGTATTATAATTGTGCAATATAAAACGTCCCAGAGTAATATAGTTGTGCAATATAAAATGTCACAGAGTATTGTAGTTGTATATAAATCACCCAATGTGTTATTTTTGTATACAAAATGTCCCAGAGTATTGTATTTGTATATACAATGACCCAGAGTATTATAGTAGAATGTATATAAAATGTCTCACCGTAGCGTAGTTGTATATAAAATGTCTCAGAGTATTATAGTTGTATATACAGTTTCCCAGAGTAGTATAGTTGTATATAAAATGTCTCAGAGTATAACAGTTGTATATAAAATGTCCCAGAGTGTTGCAGGTGTATACAAAATTTCCCAGAATATTGTAGTAGTATATAAAATGTCCCAAAGTATTATAGTTATATGTAATATGTCCCACAGTAGTGCAGTTGTATATAAAATGTCCCAGATTATTATAATTGTATATAAAATCTCCCAGAATATTATAGATTTATATACAATGTCCCAGAGTAATGGACTGTATATAAAAAGTCCCAGATTATAATAGTTGCATATAAAATGTCCCAGAGTATTATAGTTGTATATAAAATGTCCCAGAGTAATGTAGTTGTATATAAAATGTCCCAGAGTAGTGAAGTTGTATATAAAATGTTCCAAAGTAATGCAGTTGTATATAAAATGTCCCAGAGTATTGTAGTTGTATCTAAAAAGTCCCAAAGTATTATAGTTGTGCAATATAAAATGTCCCAGAGTATTATAGTTGTATATAAAATATCAGAGAGTAATGTAGTTTTATATAAAATGTCCCAGAGTATTGTAGTTGTATATAAAATGTCCCAGAGTATTATAGTTGTATATTAAATCTCCCAGAGTATTATAGTTGTATATAAAATGTCAAGGAATATTGTAGTTGTATATAAAATGTTCCAGAGTATTATAGTTGTATATAAAATGTCCAAGAGTATTGTAATTTTTTATAAAATCTCTCAGAGTATCAGAGTTGTATGTCACATGTCTCGGATTAGTGTAGTTGTATATAAAATATCTCAAGAGTATTGTATTGTAGTTGTATAACAAATGTACCAGAGTATTATAGTTGTATATAAATCACCCAGTGTGTTATTGTTAGCTCTACTGGCCAAGGGCCAGCAGAGCTTATGGGATGGTGTGTTGTCCGTCTTCCGTCGTCCGTCCGTCCGTCGTCCGTCGTCCGTCCGTCCGTTAACTTTTGCTTGTGTACACTCTAGAGGCCACATTTCTGATGCAATCATCATGAAACTTTGTCAGAATGTTTGTCTCAATGAAATCTCAGTCAAGTTGGAAAATGGGTCATGTGGGTTCAAAAACTAGGTCACTAGGTCAAATATTGGAAAAACCTTGTGTACACTCTAAAGACCATATTTTTAACCCGAGCTTGATGCAACTTTGTCAGAATGTTTGTCTTAATTATATCCTGGTCAAGTTTGAAAATGGGTCACATGGGGCTAAAAACTAGGTCACTAGGTCAAATACTTGAAAAACCTTGTGTACACTCTAGAAGCCGTATTTCTAACCCAATCTTGATGAAACTTTGTCAAAATGTTTGTCTTAATTATATCTTAGTCAAGTTCAAAAATGGGTCACATGGTATTAAAAACTAGGTCACTAGGTCAAACTTTGGAAAAACCGTGTGTACACTCTAGAGGCCATATTTTTGACCTGATCTTGATGAAACTTTGTCAGAATGTTTGTCTTAATGAAATCTCGGTCAAGTTCAAAAATGGGTCATATGGGGTCAAAAACTAGGTCACTAGGTCAAATACTTGAAAAAACGTGTGTACACTCTAGAGGTCATATTTGTAACCCAATCTTGATGAAACTATGTCAAATTGTTTATCTTAATTTTATCTTGATCAAGTTTGAAAATGGGTCACATGAAGTTAAAAACTAGGTCACTAGGTCAAATATTGGAAAAAACTTGTGTACACTCTAGAGGCCATGTTTTTGACCCGAGCTTGATGCAACTTTGTCAGAATGTTTATCTTAATTGTTTGTCTCAATGAAATTTCGGTCAAGTTCGAAAATGGGTCATATGGGGTCAAAAACTAGGTCACTAGGTCAAATATTGGAAAAACCTTGTGTACACTCTAGAGGCCATATTTTTGACCCGAGCTTGATGCAACGTTGTCAGAATGTTTGTCTTAACTATATCTTGGTCAAGTTTGAAAATGGGTCACATGGTGTTAAAAACTAGGTCACTAGGTCAAATACTTGAAAAACCTTGTGTACACTCTAGAGGCCATATTTTTGACCCGATCTTGATGAAACTTTGTCAGAATGTTTGTCTCAATGAAATAACAGTCAAGTTCAAAAATGGGTCATGTGGGGTCACAAACTAGGTCACTAGGTCAAATACTTGAAAAAACTTGTGTACACTCTAGAGGTCATATTTGTTACCCAATCTTGATGAAATTTTGTCAAATTGTTTATCTTAATTATATCTTGATCAAGTTCGGAAATGGGTCACATGAAGTTAAAAACTAGGTCACTAGGTCAAATATTGGAAAAACCTTGTGTACACTCTAGAGGCCATATTTTTGACCCGAGCTTGATGCAACTTTGTCAGAATGTTTGTCTTAATTATATCTTGGTTAAGTTTGAAAATGGGTCACATGGGGTTAAAATCTAGGTCACTAGGTCAAATATTGGAAAAACCTTGTGTACACTCTTTGTCAAAATGTTTGTCTTAATTATATCTTGGTCAAGTTCAAAAATGGGTCACATGGTGTTAAAAACTAGGTCACTAGGTCAAACTTTGGAAAAACCGTGTGTACACTCTAGAGGCCATATTTTTGACCCGATCTTGATGCAATTTTGTCAGAATATTTGTCTCAATTATAGCTTGCTAAAGTTCGAAAATGGGTCACACAGGGTCACACAGGGTCAAAAACTAGGTCACTAGTACACTCTAGAGGCCATATTTCTGACCCGATCTTGATGAAACTTTGTCAAAATGTTGTCTTAATTATATTTTGGTCAAGTTCGAAAATGGGTCCCATGGGGTCAAAAACTAGGTCACTAGGTCAAATACTTGAAAAACCTTGTGTACACTCTAGACACCATGTAGTACGACTCGATTCATCAATGGTATAACAGCCAGTAGAGCGTTCACAGGCCCTCTTGGGCCTCTTGTTGTATACAAAATGTCCCAGAGTATTAAAGTTG